>ML681997.1:29229006-29251241 GCA_007922195.1 Podocnemis expansa
TCGAAAGGCAACGAGGTTTAGCTTCTTTCGAAAGGACCACGGCCATTTCGAAAGAAGCGGTTTGCTTCTTTCGAAATGGCCGTGCGTCATGTGGCCATGCCATTCCTTATTTCGAAATAACCTCTGTTGTTTCGAAATAAGGACTGTGTGTGGACATACCCGTAGGGTCTGATGTCTACTTGCTGCCGTTCACATACAATAAATCTATGTCTCTCTCTTTCTACACAAAACACCCAGTTCTGGGAAACTTTCTGTGTAAAACACTTCATTCTGAGGAACTTTCACAAACAGATAACTTGGGAACTTTCACAGGCTGATAAAGTGCACCTGTCAAAAACAACTTATGGCATAACGGCACACTTGGCAAAAACAACCTAAATCTTGTGGCAATTAGCTCAAGCAAAGGCCAAATTAAACAATAATTTCTCTAAACATGTAGTAGTGCTCCAGGGTCCGTGTGCCCATTACATACTCCTCCTTGTAACAGGAATCTTCTGGGCCGAGCCTCTATAAACCCCCTTTGTTAATGCAGAGCTAAGACGGTCTTGTGTGTCTCATGCTCTTCCGAAAGTCAGTCCTCCAACAGCCAGGAAATATAGGGTTCAGTGACTGACCTCTCCTCCTCTGGAGTTAGCACTAGCCCTGGGGAATTATCTGCACACACCCAGCTGCATCCACTGCAGAGCCATATTAAGAGCATGTGGGTCTAGTGGGAGGAACTCACCAGAACTGTGATCTAGGGTGCACTTTAGGCAAAACCATTAAAGGGATTTAGGTGCCTAAACAGGCAGTGAGGGCCATAAGTCCACTGAGATTGCCAAAGCAGTAGCTCAGGTGCTGCTGGACCCTCTCCAAATGCCCAAATCCTCAAGGCACTGCATTGCTGCTGGTCAGCTCTGCCGTTGGAACCCAGGCATTCCTGCTACACCCACAGCTAGCAAGCAGTTTGGCACTTTGGAGGGCCTGAAGCACGCTTTCCATCTGAGGTGAGGGGAATTCCTAGCTCACCAACAGGACCATACTCTAACCTTGCTGATGGCCTGCTACCTAGCAGACCAGCAACTGGATGTGGAACACAGCTGTTCACGAGGGGCACAGAGAAACATAGGGCAAACACAAGAGTGGTGCCATGTGTGAGCGGGAGAGAGAGAGAGAGATGGATTCAATGGTTTGGACATCGGCTATCTGACTCTGGTCAGCCAGCTACTGCCCAGGGGCCACAGCTGAGGATCCCATGTGGAGGAAGGGGCCCATCAACCAAGTGCACTAGCTCAGTCACTTAGGTAACTAATGCTCTCACTCATACTATGCCTCTTTTGAGCCTTTCATGCCTGATCACTCAGCACTCTGCTTCTGAAAAATCCCTTTGTGAGGCTTAACTGACAGTGACAGCACCACAGTTTGTGTAGCACCAAGACCTTTAAGAAACCAGAATATTTCCCTGAGCATCTCTGACAAAGAATGTGAGGAATGGGAAATAATGTCAAGGCCAGGTCACTGATACAGAGTGACTTCCAGTAACAGGGGATGGTCAGCAAACAATGTGTGTTTTGATATGGCTACATGTAAATGTAACATTCAGGACCTGAGAATGTTGGCCATACTTGTATGGTGGAGGACTTGATCTTGGAGACAGCAACTCTGAAAAGAACAGCTGAGGGTTGTGGTGGCTAATCAGCTGAATGTGAGCACCTGTGCAATGCTGTGGTCAAAAGAGCTAATGTGATCCTGCAACACAGAAATGGGAACCTCAAGTAGGAGCAGAAAGCTTATTTGCCCTCTGGATTTGGCTCTGGCAGGACTGGTACTGGAATGCTGGGTCCAGTTCTGGTGCCCACAAGTCAAGAAAGTCGTTGATGAATTGGTGTGGGGCCAGAGAAGAGTCACAAGATTGATTAGAAAATTGCTGTGTAGTGAGAGACTCAAGGACCTCAATCAAGGAGCATAACAAAGGTGTTCAGAAGTGACTTAGATTCATAAGGTCAGAGGGAACAAATATGATCATCTAATCTGACCTGCACAATGCAGGCCACAGAACCTTACATCTTGTCAATTTCCAAAGGGATAGCTGTGTTAGTCTAGTCTAGCAAAAAAACCAAGGAGCCGTGTGGCACTTTAAGACTAACAGATTTATTTTTCACATGAGCTTTTGTGGGAGAAAATCCCACTTCCATTCTGTAAGTTCACCCATCTTCGAAGCATCTGACAAAGTAGGATTCCCACTTCCATTCTGTAAGTTCAACCATCTTCGAAGCATCTGACAAAGTAGGATTTTCTCCCACGAAAGCTCATGCAAAAAATAAATCTGTTAGTCTTAAAGTGCCACATGACTCCTTGTTTTTTTTCACAGAACCTTACCCAGCCACTCCTGCAATAAATTTCTAACATAAGTCAATGGCTGGTAATTAATCATAGAATCATAGGGTTGGAAGGGACCTCATGAGGTCATCTAGTCCAATGCCCTGCTAAAAGCAGGACCACTTACACTAAATGATCCCGGCCAGGGTATTGTCTAACCGGACCTTAAATATCTCCCAAAACGGAGATTCCATTACCCTAGGCAACCCATTCCAATGATTCACCACTCTCTTAGTGAGAAAGAGTTTCCTAATATCCAGCCTCAAACTCCCCACTGTAACTTGAAACCATTGCTCCTTGTTCTGTCCTCTTTTACTACTGAGAACAGCAGAGCTCCCTCCTCTCTGGAGCACCCCTTCAAATAGTTGAAGGTTGCTATCGAATCCTCCCTCGGTCTTCTCTCCTGCAGGCTAAATAAGCCTAGTTCCTTCAGTCTTTCCTCATAAGTCATGCACCCCAGGCCCCTAATCATTTTCATAGCCCTCAGCTGGACTCCTTCTAATTTGTCCATATTTTTTCTGTAGTGGGGAGCCCAACACCGGACACAGTACTCCAGATGCGGCCTCACCAGTGCCAAATAGAGGGGAATAATCACATCCCTTGATCTGCCTGCAGCACTCCCACAGATACAGCCTTTAGCCTTTTTGGCTACAAGAGCACACTGTTGACTCATATCCAGCTTCCCATCCACCATGACGCCAAGGTAGCAGTGCATGAGGTTTTTCTGTCCTAAGTGCAGGACTTTGCACTTGTCCTTGTTGAACCTCATGAGATTTCTTTTGGCCCACTGCTCCAGTTTGCCTAAGTCCCCCTGAAGCCTGTTCCTGCCCTCCAGCATGTCCAGAATTCCCCCCAGCTTGGTGTCATCCTCAAACTTACTGAGGGGGCAATCTATCCTATCAAGATCGTTAATGAAGACATTGAACAGAATGGGCCCCCGGACCGACCCCTGGGGCACTCCACTCATTACTGGTTGCCAACTAGACATGGAGCCATTGATTCCTACCTGCTGAGCCCGTTGATCTAGCCAGTTTTCTATCCACCTTATGGTTCACTCATCCAACCCATACTTCTTTAACTTGCCAACAAGAATGCTGTGGGGAACTGTATCAAAAACTTTGATAAAGTCAAGACATATCACATCAGTGGCTCTTCCTGCATCCACGAGTCCAGACGTCTCATCATAAAAGGCAATCAGTTGGTTAGGCTTGATTTGCCCTTGGTGAAACCATGCTGTCTGCTTCTGATCGCTCTATTTGCCTCCAAGTGTTTCAGGATGGATTCTTTGAGGAGCCACTCCAAGATTTTTCCAGGGATTAAGGTGAGGCTGACTGGTCTGTAGTTCCCCAGATTCTTCTTTTTCCCTTTCCTGAAGATAGGTACTATAGTTGCCTTCTTCCAATCCTCTGGAAACTCTCCCATTCACCATGAGTTTTTCAAATTGAAATTGAAACTGCACGTATTGAAACTGAAACTATATATAGTGAGACGGAAAGTGCATACATTTTTAACTGCAAGAGTCATTAACCATGAATAATTTACCAACGTGCTGATGGCATCTCCATCAGTGGCACTGTTGTTCTAAACAGGCTGGCCTGTGCAATGATCATAAAGGGCCCGTCTGGCCTCGGAACTCTGGGAATTTAGGCCTAAAAATTCCACTAGGCTAGGGGCTGCTGAGGGGCTCAGCTGATCAGTGCTGCTGCTGTAAATGTCTGGCCCTCACTAACTGAGTTACACTGAATGACATTGTCAAATGTGGTCTGTGGAATCATTGGTTGGTTTCAATCAGGAGCACATAGGTCTGCCCCCACTCCCCAGTGTGAGCAGGTACTGGAAGTGAGACACAGTAGGCAGTGGGGCATGAAGCAAGAGTAGCTGGGTTACTGGAAGAGGTAGTGGAAGGGGACAAGATATGGGACGAAGGAGCGGGGATCAGTAAGGTACCATGGAGATGAGCAGGTCCAGACAGGCAAGAGCAAGTCCAGACAGAGCAGGACTGGGAGGCAGAGGGGATGGCATAACAGACTAGCCTTGGGTGTACAGGAATGTGGGGGTGGGGTCCACAGTGAGAATGAAGTATCGATTGAGTAAGTGTCTGATCCCCATGTTAGAGGATGGCAAGTCAAGAGTTTGAATCCAGAGGTGTGCTTTCCATGGCAGCTGAGCCATTTCGAGTAAGGATTTGTTACAATGGAGCACAGAGAGGCAGTAGCTGATTGGAACCAGCAAGGTGAGTGGCTAGAACAGGGTGAAAGCTAGTTTCTTCCCTCAGTTTGCTGTGTCCCACCCTAAGAGCAGAAGGAGGAGGGCTGGGTTTTCATGGCACCAGCAATGGCTGGAAGTGCTCTCTCTTCACCTCCTGATTGGATCGCTGAGCACGTTGCTGTGCCTCAGGTCACCCGTTAGGGAGTGTAATCCAGCCTTCATTTATGGTGCTGACCAGGGCCATAACTATGGCAGGGCGAGCAGGGCTTTTCCCTGGGCACGCCAGAGCGCCTCCATTGAGCCGCTCTTTTAAAGGGCACACTCCGTGCCACTCACCCCAGGTGCCAACCATTGTAAGGGGTGTGTTCCGATTGGAATGAGCCCCAGGCATGGTAGACTGTAGTTACACTTCTGCTGCTGACAAACTTTTCGAGGCAGACATGCCTTCCCCAGATGTGCACTCTTGGGAGTCATAAGCCTGGCCTGGTCTGTTTTCCTTTCCCAGCTTTGGCCTGGCTTGGCCATTTTGAAAGCATGAGCACAAGGGGCAGGGATGGCTGTTGCTGTGTGTGTATGCAGTGCCCAGCCCAGTGCTGCAAACAACTGTCTGGGACCTCACTATCATGTTACCCTGAAATATTGCAGCACCACTTTCTAGGGCTGCTGCAAAGCAAAGGCTATCCTCCATGGTATCACTCTCATACTGCCATTGGTGTGCAGAACAACTGTGAGTCGAAAGCTGCCTGCCTTGCATGGGACCCCCCATGTAATACAGCCCTACTCTCTCGGCCCACTTGTGCCCCTGTGTGGGTGAGGTGAGGCGTTTCCACGCTTGAAATTCGGCCTGGACAGCAGAGGGCAAAGTTTGCAAAGTGGTATTTTCAAGGAAGTGTAACACCCTGGCTGGGACACACACTGTGTCAATGATTTGACTCTGACTCTGCAAATAAAGAAGCTGAAACCACAGCTGGCAGGAGTTCCCAGCAACCCCCCAAGCAGAGCAAGCCCTTGGCTGCAATGCTGCTTCCCTGTTTGTTCTCAAGGTACACCCGTGCAGTTCCCCCCGGTATACAGAGCACCATTCATACTTAACTGGGTGTGCACCTGGTCTGGAGCCAGATGAGAAAGCTGCCAAACCACAAGACTGCTAGGGCCAACCAGTTTCAAAGATAGCTCCACCAGGCCAGAGGTCTGTGAAGGCCAAGCAACAGGGTGGCATGATGGCTGGGGAGGCTACTGGGCTGACCATGGGGAAGGACTCAGACATAGCAGCTGTTCTGATGAGCGCAGTGGCTTCAGTGTGGCAAAGGCCCTGGGAGAGCCCTGACCCCATGCCCAGTTGCACGGTCCTCAGGCCAGCTGGCTGTGGCTGAGAAAGTTATTTTGAAAGCCAAGGAGGTGGCAGGGAAAAGGCTGATCTTGAACTTCCTGAGCTGAGATTTTTTTGCATCAATAAACGTGACCAGTGGGCCAACAGCATGGGGAGGCTGATGGGATAGGGAAAGCCCTTCCTCCTCTGGTAGTATATGGCATAAGTTCTGCCTGGAGTGCAGGGAACTAGCCTGGTCCTTCCACCGCCTCACAGGAGTGTGGCTGAGTCACACCCAGCTTGCTACAAGAAACTGTGCACAGTGCTGTCCTTGATGGGACAGATGCCATCCCCAAAGCTGGCAGCTTCTAGAGCCTATAAGCCCATCCCCTCCTACCCCACACAAGCATCTACAGCTAATAGAGCCTCAGCCAGTGGAGGCCTGTACCTTAGCGGGAGGGTCTCCAGTGGCTACACGTAGCCTGTGTCTGAAGACTGCAGTCTATGTGTACCACTCCTCTGTAGTCCCCATCAGGACTAGGACTTTCCTCCTACACACTCCAGCGACTGTGGGCAGTTAGGGGACCCCTTGGATTCCATCCTTCCCAGACTGAGACTTTCTTGGAGCTGCTTCCATTCTATTTGGGGGCTGCTGCTCCTCCCACTCTCTGGGACTCATCCACTATGACTGGCCTTGCTCATTTCACACAAGAGGCTGGTGGGCCATGGAATAACCCGGGGGGGGGGGGGGCGAAGAACATCATTGTATTACGGCACAGCATAACGTCATCTTGGCCCGTTCCTATATACAGACAGCCCCACACTACATGCAGCATTTGAGTCTTTCCCTGCACTAGCAGGGAGAACAGTAAGTAGCACACTCAAGCTCTTTGCATTCACTACCCCATGGGATTCAGTGTCTTTTGAACAGGGAAACCTGTCCGTGCCCAGAGAAGCAAGCTGGAATGACTGTCTGTGTCAAGCAATTAATGCCGGTGCTGTCATCCTTTGCCATCACCATGTGCCACGGCACCAGTGCCATGCAAATATCCTGGTGCCACTGTAGGCAGTTCAAAAATTATATAAATTCTTTTCTGAAGTTTGTTGGGTAAACCTAGCTTAAATGTCTGACCTAACATGTTGACGAAACAAAATGGAGTTTATGGTAAACCAAAATGGAAACCCCCTGTTGAGTGCCAGGGAAGCTTCAAGTTCTTTGGGAAACTTCTAGTCCTTTTGATTGACAGTTAATGGTAACTATTTGTTGTAAACTGTTATATCTAGGCAGTTATGTTAATTACCTACGCATATGCAACAATGCAAGGTTTGTACGGGAGCCAATAGAAATGTACATGCAAATGATGGTTTTGTACGAGAACCAATGGGGACACATGTGAATGTATAAATGTAAGCTGTTTCTGTTAGTCGTGGTCTCACTGAGTTGGAATTCAGGGGACCTATTTGTGATCACAAATACATTAAAGAAGGTTCTTTTTCACTGTGGGTTTGGTGATTGGCTCTAACAGCACCAAGACAATCCTGGGACCTGAAATTGAGGTAACACCGTTATGTATATAGTAGTCCCATTGCACAAACTTTAGTAACTGTCGCATTCCCAAAGGCTGGTGGGGCAGCAGCAGGGTTAGGAGCAGCTGCTAAAGAGTTTCTCTCCCAGGCACGTCTCTGACTCCCCCTCCATGGGGGCATCCCATAGGACTGGGCAGAAAGCTGGACCTGGCCAAGAGCCAGGAGAAGAGCACAGAACTGCTGATACATAGGGCTCAGGAGGACTGTGACACTCTCACCACTGGTGCTCATGTGATGTTGCCTTTGTGGTTGATGCTCCAGGGAAAAGCATTGGTTGCTTCACCTGGAGCTAGAAGCCAAGACTGGCTTGCTCATGACTATAGCAGGCTCACGTGCTCTGGGTCACCCAGTCTCTGCTAGAGCCCAGGTCAGGGGCAGTTCTGGGGAGATGCTAAAACAGCAAAGAATTTGGCCTTCAAGCCACTAGACTTTTCAAGGGGGTGGGCAGTGAACTACTGGTGTCTGCCCATAATAGAGAGTAACTGGATGAGACAGTCAGGGTCACAGGAAGGGGATGGTGTGTGCTGTGAAAGGTCTGAGTTTCCCAAGCCAACATCCCACCACCACCACTCCAAAGGATCATGGGAACAGTAGCTGTGCTATGCCTCCTGTTATACCAAAAAGGGGTACCCAGGAGAGCACCTCCCAATAAAAAGAAAAGACTAGCAGGATCTTATTCAGGGGGACAAGGCAATATGCCACACTTATTGTAAATAAATAAGAATAGCAAAAAGCAGAAACACACACACACACACACACACACAAGAAGTTCTGCAAGCTAGTGTGATGTAATTACCAGTCCTTTCATGTGTTGCTTCAGCCAACCTAGTGCCCAACCAGGCTGGGCACAAGGAGGGAGCCAGGCCTCTGTCGATCACAATCCGATGCTCCAAGATGACAGTTGCAGAATGAGACCAAAAGTTTTCACGTTCTTACCCATCTTTTATACTTGCTGGCCCTCATGTAAGTTTATGGGATTTGCTGTGTCATGTTGCCTCAGGGTTCCTGTGAGATCGCTGGTCACCAGCCACTTTCAGACTTGATTGTATTTTGTTCTTTTCTTTCTGGGGTGGCTTCTTCTGTTATCTTTAATCACAGATGTCTGCATTGTTCAGCCAGTTAGATGGTACTTGTGCTTCATCAGGATGGGCTGGCAGTTGAGACTGGCCCCTTCACACTCACACCCTTCATTCACACACCTTGTTCACACATTTAAATGAACATAGACAGCATACGCCTAAACCAAGTTTCATCAAGTACACAAAATGGAGAACAATGTCGGAGTTCCAAACTGACAATATAGAGCAGGGGTGGCCAAACTTACGGAACTCAAGAGCCGCACTAGTCGATTATTAAACCTTCGAGAGCTGCACTGAGACATATAACCACATATTTTTACCTACTCCAAAATTACTAAGCTTAAAATTCATTGCACACTTTAATTTTATTGTAAAAATAGGGCAAATATTGATCCACTAATGTCAGATTCTAATAATTATTTAAGATTACCATGAAACTAGGCCTATACAGTAAAAATTTAGCTGTTGCTAGATGTAGAACACTACAGCCTTGTGGCAAGTTTTTTTTTTTAAATCTGGGCAGTAACTTGTCAATGCAGCAGGTAAAAGCTCTGAGATGCTGATCTCTAAGTATTGTACAATGTTTTGAATTTCATTGTGGAATATGATGCTTCACAGCAATGAGTTGTGCCAAAAATTACAAGTAATCTACCTTCAGTTCTCAACTTTTCTCCTTTGTATTTTCATTTCTTAGTATGCCACATCATGTTTAGGACTTGTAAAACATTATTTTATTTTAACAAGAAGTACACTGCATTAGGGCCTATGAGAAAATCTAAATATGCTATGGCTTCTCTGACCATGTCATGCTTCTCTCCCCCAGCCCCCGTTGCCGCTTCCCTCTTGTCTCTTACCACACTGCTGCTTCTCTGCTCTCCTCAACCATGCCCCACTTCTGCCTCCCGCCTCATCCTGGCACCTACCATGCCCCCACTTCCCTGCCAATATTTCTGCCAGTAAACTCGTTCTCTAAAATACTCATGGACAATGAAGACAAAAGGTCTGAGGATTCAGACACAATTAATTTTAAAATGAGAGTAATAGTGAGGGAAAACTGTGCTTTCATCTTAATCCTGTGAAGAGAGGCACACAGGGACACCTTTTCAACTGTTCAGAATCACAACAGATCAATGAGAATTTAGGGGGACATAAAATGCAAGATCAGAGTCTGTTTCAGTAAGTGCTTTGGAGTCCATGCACAGAAGATACTATGGAAAAAATCTCATTGAGTTTATTCAGTTTGGTGTCAGGCCCTGTATAAATTCTAAATATCAATATTTGGTTTTTATAATACAAAGTAAAATCGTTATTGGTGAGAGATTTTTTTTCAGAAAGTTTACAACACAATTTTCTGTCCTCAGCCCTTCACAACAATTACTCTTGTCTAATGGGCTCAGATACCCATAGAGTCATTCATTAAGACTGCAATGAAATATAAATAGATTTTGACTATACAACAAAAAGAGAATTAATACATATTGAATGCTATTTAATCAGTAGAAGTATAGTGCTGCTATTGAAGTTTCCAGTGAATGTAAATTATCTTGGTAATTGACTTAGTTATATTAATTAAAATTTTCTTATAAAATAAATGTGCTAGCAGTTCCTTCTGCAAATAGATGACATACTGATGTCTCAGGCAGACTTGTTCAATGGACTTAAGGAATTTTTTTTTTCCTAAAGCCAGTTTTCTGTAGTGGTGGTCTATCCTAAGTCTAAATAATTTTGCATGCTGACAATGAACCATGATAAGCACTTGTAACATTCTTTAAAAAGAGGGTTTTTTCTTTTTAATAACCTTTTGACAGTAGTCAGTGGTTTTGGATGTAACACTTGTGTCAATTTTCAGTCATTTCTGATTATTCTTATTTAATTCTCAAAATAGAAATATAAGAGAAATAATTTTGCATTATATTAGGATATCTGGAAATTCCAGGTGATTTTTAAAAAAGAAAATTAATTTACAATTGTTTTTCAGGTTTAAATTGCTAATTATCATCACTTATCTGTAGTTCATTGTAGACTTGTTCTTGATCAATTTATGTTGCCAGTTTTAAAAATATGTACCCAGAAAACCATATCAAAAAAGAAAAGTATTTAAAAAATCATGCAGTGATGTAATTAAAGACTGTGTCATTATGCACACAGACAAGGAGGGTAGAATTAATATTGTGGGGGCAAACTGTACAATCTGGCAGTTACTGAATTTGAATGCCTGTCCTTCCACCTAACTGAGGAGATTGCCTTTCCCTACTGGCTCTCCCAATGCTGCCCCTCCCCTCCTGGCTCTTACCAGCCTGCTTTTTTCTGCGGATGAGGCTCTCTCAATGCTGCCACTCCTCTCCCTTCCCCGCTCTGACCAGGCTGCTTTTTCCCTGCAGCTCTCACAAGGCTGCTCCTCCACTGCTGGCTCTTACCCTGCCGCCACCTCTCTGCTGTTCCCTACAATTGCATGCCCCTGGCTCCCGCCATGCCGCCCTTCCCTCCTGCGCTCGCCCGGGAAACGCAATTTTTCTTTAAAGAGCCGCATGCGGCTTGCCAGCTGCAGTTTGGCCACGTCTGATATAGAGTCTTGTTGGGCATCGGTTATAATGTCTGTTACACAGGGTTATAGAATTATTTTACTTACGATGCTAAAGGACATATATACTACATTAACTATACTTAAAGGTAAATGTAATTCATTATCTGTCTGTCCCCCTACATTATCTGTCTATGCCCCCACATTATCCCCCTTTTGACCCTTCAATTCAGATGTATTAAATGTGTCACAACTTACTTTTATCCAACAGCACAGGCAGTACAGTATTTTAAGGCATAAACAGCTTGGTAGTGAAATAATTATGAGTGGGTAGACCATTACACACACTGTATTTGTGGCTGTAAATGACCATTCCACGAGGACATGATAAACTAGCTTATTGGTGTTCGGCAGCACATTTAGCAGAGCATCAGGAAGGGGTGCAGAGTCAGGCAAACGTTGAGCAAGAGGCTCCCATTCTTCCTTGTCTTTGTTATACCATAGCTGCACAGGCCGGCAGAAAAGCCTACTGATTTGGACTGTTGTTGGCAATAAATATGATTAAAGTTTTCCCTTACAGTTCCCTTCTTGAAAGGCCATGGAGCCTTTACTTAACTGCTGTCACATTTATTCTGGATGTATCTGAGCTGTGATCCAACAAAAGCTCAAGGCTCTCATCCGAGACCGGGCAAATGATCTTCTTGTTGGCATCCCATACTCACGACACCAGACCAGTAACTGACAAGCAGTCATCTCCCCTAACTCCCATTTAAGAAAGGGGTGAGAAAAATATTTCTTTCAGAACAGACTGAGGAGGGCAGAAGCCACTGACATGTCTGTTGGGACACTTGTAGTAGCCAAATTTTTACACCAGATCTAGCATGCTGTTAGCTGGTAAAGAGGATCACTCTTACTTGGAACCTCTAAAATCACCACCATTGGGTGCAAGGCCAAATTTAATATTGTCATAGCAGTAGGGAGCAATCTCAACAATGATTTTTACCATTCATGTTTTATATCCTTGGCCAATTTTTGCAAATACCCACTTTGGCATTATGAGGCGTAACTGCAACTCTGCAGCTCTCCTGTTTGGCAGTGCAACTGGTTTTGCAATTACATGTACAAGCAGCATCTGTAAGTGAAAATCATTTTAAATGGTCCAGGTGTCACAGCAGAATAAAAAGCATACATCACGTTTAAACTGCTTATATTGAAGTTCAGGCACTGAAATTCAAAATTGCATTTCTCAATCACTACAAAATTACAAAAAGTAAATGTTTTTTGTAAGGATTATAATCTACTTTATACATGTAGTTATCAAGAAGACAAAATAAAAACCATGTTTTTTTTCTTTGACTCTTTGCTGTAGGTGCTTTAAGATCATTCAGTATTCACAGAGTTGTTAATTTGAAACACAAGACAGAACAACCTTTCCCCTCCCTTTGCAGGAGATATCATTAAAACATTTAAAATAACTCAATTAAACTTTTACTCAGGCCTAGTTAGGCCTGAGTAGGGTTACCAGATGTCAGGCAAAAGGAGGACATGTCCTCCTTTTTACCTTCACATCCTCCATCCAGGAGGATTTTAAAAATACATGATTTTGTCTGGCTTTTTACTTACAGGGGTTAAAGCAGGGGTCTCAAACTCAAATCACAGGCTGAATGAGGACTAGTAGAGGACCACATGAGGATTAGTACAGTAGCTCAAGGGCCACACCACTGAAACCTTTCCATACAATGATATTACAAATATTGGTAATCATCGTGTCATTGCGGGCCGCAGGAAATAGCTTTAGGGGCCGCATGTAGCCCATGGGCCGCATGTTTCAGACCCCTGGGTTAAAGTATGCTGGAACACCCCAGAACACCCTATTTTTAGGGGCAAGCATTCCAGGGTCCCCTAAAAACAGAAGAATATTACATTAATACTACATTTTCTCCATGTGTCCTCCAATATCCTCCTTTCCATACTTCCCTGACCTCCTTTTTGGTATCTGGTAACCCTAGGTCTGGATCCCTTTTCTTTTCCCCTGGGAGGAGACTGTTGAGCTTTTAACTGTGCTTTGAGCACCCCACCCACATGAGGGTTAGCATACTCATCACATCAGACCTCATGGGTTTGCTTAGGGTTTGCAGAAGTTTCCAAAGGCTCCCAGGGTAGTGTCACAGGAGGCATTTTCTATAGGAAACAGTTAGGAAAGTTAAACAACACTTTTACTTCCATTAAAACATCTGTTTCCAGAATCACCTTTTTTTTAACACAATACAATACACAATGATGTAAGTAACAAGACAAACAACACAAAATATAAAACACAAAACACAGTTTCTGTTGCAATAGCAGCTTCATGGCTTTTTCTTTAGGTGTTTTGCTGGCATCAGTTTCTCTTGAAGTTCTGAAAGGCAAAAAACATTTTTCTACCCCTTTTTGGGGGGTGGTGGATTCTTACTTAAATTAAATTCTTTTGTAAATTTTGGGTTAGATTTTTAAAACCTTACAAATTTAAACATATTTACACATACATTTTCTTTCCTTCGCACTGATTTAGTTTTTTTATACCTTTATACAAATAATATTCCCTTCACAGAGCTGTAAGGAGAGTTGGGGAGGAAAGAAGAAAGACAGAGAAAGAGGTAGTAGCAGAGGCAGATCCAAGCCAAGAAAAGTAGACAGTAACAAATCCAGAAGTAGGGCTCTTTGAGCCAGAGCATCTGGACCCACATCCCAACCCCTATCCTGGGTTAAATGACAGTAGCACTGCTGTCCCTCAGGGACTCTGTCCTGACCCTTGTGAAACTTGTTTAAAGAGTGTCAGTTCTTGAACAAAAGGCAACATTTCATGCTTTTCAAACATGTTACTTTTTCTTTGAGTACTTGCTCTAATTTCTATAAAACTGTTGTTTGAAAATACTGGACACTTTCTCCAGCAGGAAAATTACCTGTTATCTTGCCTAAAGCAACAACAGACCTAGACACCTTCTCTAGCGGGAAAATATTGTGAAGCTGCATGTTGATCAACAGTACTGGTCACCTTCTCCTGCGGGAAAATTACTGCTATCATGTTTCGTGCACCAACAGGGCTAGACACACTCTCTAGCAGGAAACCTATTCTGAAGCTGCAGCTCTTCACAACTGAATGGTTTGCAAATCAGATTTTGTTACCCTTGTGTGTTGCATCATATACCTTCCCTCTTCTGTAAGACAAGGAAACAAACAAACAACTGGAAACCAAGACTCCTATATCTTTCAGAGTCAGTTGGGCAAACTCCTATATCCTTCAGAGTCCGCCTGGTTAACCTGGTTGCAACAAAGTCATTTAATATCAGTAATAACACAGAACCCTAAATTCCTATCGCCTTCGGAGTTTACGTGGACAAACTCCCATAAGCAGTCTGGTTATTCAGATTATAACAATGAAGACACTCCTATATTCTTCCGAGTTAGGGTGAACAAACTCCTTTATCCCTCAGAGTCTGTCTGAGGCAGCTCCTATATATCCTTCAGAGCCTGCCTGGTAACTACACCCATGCTCCCATGTCCTTCAGAGTTAGGGTGGACAAACTCCTTTCTCCCTCAGAGTCTGTCTGGTTAACCACAAAGAAAAACAAACAAACACAAAATATTCAGATCTTCCTCTATACTGCCAAGCTTAATAAAGCTTGTGGGGTGCACACCAATTTTACAATGATTGTGGGATACTCCGATGCTCCCCCTTTTGCATTCTCCACCAAAATGTCATACCAAAAAGGGGCACCCAGGAGAGCACCTCCCAATAAAAAGAAAAGACTAGCAGGATCTTATTCAGGGGGACAAGGCAATATGCTACACTTATTGTAAATAAGTAAGGATAGCAAAAAGCAGAAACACATAGACACACACACAAACACAAGAAGTTCTGCAAGCTAGTATGATGTAATTACCAGTCCTTTTATGCATTGCTTGAGCCAACCTAGTGGCCAACCAGGCTGGGCACAAGGAGGGAGCCAGGCCTCTGTTAGTCAGGATCTGATGCTCCAAGATGACAGTTGCAGAATGAGACCCAAAGTTTACTTGCTGGCCCTCATGTAAGTCTATGGGATTTGCTGTGTCATGTTGCCTCAGGGTTCCTGTGAGATCACTGGTCACCAGTCACTTTCAAACTTGATTATATTTTGTTCTTTTCTTTCTGGGGTGGCTCCTTCTGTTTTCTTTCATCAGAGATGTCTGCATTGTTCAGCCAGTTAGATGGTATTTGCGCTTCATCAGGACAGACTGACAGTTGAGACTGGCCCCTTCACACACACACACCCTTCATTCACACACTTTGTTCACACATTTAAATGAACATAGACAGCATACGCCTAAACCAGGTTTCATCAAGTATACAAAATGGAGTACAATGTAGGAGTTTTGAACTGACAATATGGAGTCTTGTTGGACATTGGTTATAATGTCTGTTACACAGGGTTACAGAATTATTTTACTTATGATGTTAGAAGACATATACACTACATTAGCTTATACTTAAATGTAAACGTAATTCATTATCTGTCTGTCCCCCACGCTCTTCAGTGGTGTGATGGAGAGGTTGGGGGTTGAGTGTGAAGCTCCGAGGACACAGCAGGCTGGATGTGACAGGCAATTGAACCATCTTCATGTTCAGTATTAAGTAAGGCTTTTATTTTAACAACAACCCTTGATCCCTTTAGCTGGAAAGAGACCTCAGAAGGGGAACCCACTTTGTCTGCCCATCTCTTCTATAGCAGCATGGTCCTCTTTAAAGAAAAGCCAAGGAGTTAGTTGAGTAACAGGACTGGTAGTTTGGCCTCAGTAGTATGCAAGGTATTGGGGAAAATGTTGAAAGACAAAGTAGTTAAGGACATCGAGGTTAAGGGTAATTGGATAAAATATAACATAGCTTTACAAATGGTAGAACATGCCAGGCCAACCCATTCTCTTTTTTTGAGACAATAACAGATTTTTTTAGAGAAAGGGAATGCGGTGGATCTAATTTACATAGATTTCAGTAAGACTTTTGATACAGTTCCACATGGGGAATTATTAGTTACATTGAAAAAGATGGCAATTAATATGGAAATTCAAAGATGGACAAGGAACTTGATAAGGGGGCAACTACAATGGGTCATACTGAAAGGTGGAGGGACATTACTTGTGGAGATTCTCAGGGATTGGTGTTGGTATCAATCTCATTTAACCTTCTTATTATTGACCTTGGCACAAACAGTGGGACTGTGCTAATAAAGTTTGCAATGACACCAAGCTGGGAGGTGTTGCCAATACAGAGAAGGATTGGGATATCATACTGGAAGATCTGGATGACTTCTAAACTGGAGTAATAGAAATAGGATGAGATTTCATAGTGGAAAGTGCAAGTTCATGCATGTAGGGACTAGTAACAAGTGGTAAGATGGGACACACCAGTTGGAAGTGACAGAGGAGGAGAAAAACCTTAGTGTATTTGGTCATAGGATGAATAGGTAATACCACAGGCTGCATAGGTTGATCACAGAATGACTGTGAGCCACTAATATGTGGCCGTGAAAAAGCAAATACAGTCCTTAGTGAGGCCTCATTTGTTTAAGTTGATACATTTGAAGTTGACTCAATAAAGTCGACTTTAAATGGGTCCCCTGGCTTAAGTTGACTTTATAAAGTTGACTTAAAAGGCTCTATTTCACTAAGTCAACTTTAAGGGCAGGAGTTAAGTCGACTTAAGCAAGTGCTTAAGTTGACTTAATGAACTCCAAATGTGGCCAGGGAGTTGCTTAAGTTGATTTAAGCCTCCTTAAGTAGATTTAAGCCCCTAGGGTAGACATAGACAACGAGCATGGCTTATTTAGCCTAACCAAAAGAAGGTTGACGGGAGATATGATTGCTCTCTCTAAATATATCAGAGGGATAAATAGCAAGGAGTGAGAGGAATTAATGAAGTACAGCATCAATGTGAACCCAAGAACCAATGGATATAAACTGGCCATCAAGAAGCTTAGATATGAAATTAGATTCAGGCTTATAACCATCAAAGGACTGAAGTTCTAGAATAGCCTTTCAAGGGGAGGTGTGGGGACAAAAACCCTAGTGGCTTCAAAACTGAGCTTGATAAATTTATGGAGGGAATGGGAATGATGGGACAGCCTAGTCTGGCAATGGACCAGTCTTTGACTACTGGTGGTAGAAATGCCAATGGCCTGTGACAGGCTGGGTTCTGAGTTATTACAGAGAAATCTTTCTTGGGTGTCTGGCTGGTGAGTCTTCTCCACCTGCTCAGAGTTTAACTTACTGCCATATTTGGGGTGGGGAAGGAATTTCCCCCTAGGGCAGATTGGCAAAGTCTCTGGGGATTTTTCATCTTCCTCTGTAGCATGGAAAATGGCTCACTTGCTGGTAGATTCTCTGCACCTTCAAGTCTTTAAACCAAGATTTGAGCAGTTCAATAAATCAGTCAGGTTAGAGGTCTATTGCAAGAGTTGGGGGGAGGTTCTGTGGCTTGCATTGTTCAGGCAGTCAGATCATATTGGTCCCTTCTGACCTTTGAGTCTGAGTCTATGAGTCTCTGCTGCTGCAGTTTGATCCTATTTCCTCTAATACAAACACAAGAATAGGGGAGGAAAAAACAGCCAGAACAAATAATACAGCTTATGTGTTTCAGGTTCCCTTGCACTTGCAACCTCCCTACTGGAGGAACTCACGCCTAGTATGTGATCTGACCAGTCACTTGGAGACCTGACAAACTTGCACCAGTGTCAGGCTGTTTAGATCATTGCTCATGGCTGCCTTTCTGCTCACCGGCCTACAGCTGCATGGCAGACGCTAAGGTCTTGTGTGGCGAAGCCAAACCCATGTTAGAAGGAAAAAGGAGAGAGATGAGCAGAGAAGTAAGGTGGGGAAGGAAAGGATGCCATGAGGTGCAGATGTGTGACAGTCTCCCGTTGTAGGAAGTGGTTGGGAGTAGGTAGTTAGCCAGAGTGAGCAGAGATGGTGATGTCCAGTGAGTCCCTCTCTCAAACCTGGTCCAGCTAGGCTCTCTCTCACAGGATTAGACCAATGGAGGAATAGATCCTGGCTCCCAGGTGTCAGTAGAGGTGGAAGCCACACTGGCACAGCTTGCTGCAGCTGGTTTTGGCCAAGAGCTTCTGCTCCTTCATTTTTCTTCAAAAGTCTTTTCTTTGTAAAACACCCCAAAAGGCATGTTGGGCAGATTGCTTTATCCTCGTATCAATTTGTTCACCAATGAGGCCTACTTTCTGACACACCAGTTTTGGTTCACTGATTTCCAGTCCCCCACTTATTTTGACTATCAGGCATGAATTTAACACAGTCCTTCATTTACATTAACAAACCTTTTTATTTGCACTAAGCCAGTCTTTGCCTCCCTTCAGCACATTTTCTCATCAACATTTGTTGTTATAAGGTTAGCATGACATTTTAACAACTTACACCCTCTTTTTACGGTTGAGCACAAATGTAGTTAAACTGTGCCAGCCCAGTTATTACAACATAATCATTTTTATAGATCTGTTCTGCCTAAGATTAGCCATTGGTTCATACAAACAAAAACCTTATTTTAGTTTCAGTCTACAGAAGCATGGAAAACAAAAAGGGTGAGGGAAGGAAGGTACTTGCTTATATTTTAAGGTTTGCAGGTTCCTTACCCCAAAACTGGGATTCACAAATCGGGATATGGTTAAATGTTACAAAAAACTGAAGTTAAATATGTAAGTTAAAGTTAATAACTTACAACTCTCTTTATTTATAACTAAAACAAACTCTAAGTTGTTGATCTTTGTAAGATGTTTCAAAACAAACCTGCTTTTTATTAAGTTGTTGACCATATGCTCAGAATGGGTAAAGACAGAAAAGGTTCCCATTCTTTTTGCCACTTGCACATTTAAAACGCACAGTTACACAAAATATGAAAGTGTAACCTGCTGGCAGTTAAATTTGCTTCCCTGGCAAAACATTGAGGGCTGCTGTCCTTGTTACCCTAAGTTGGGGATCAGCAATGCAGGCTCAGTGAGCCACCTGTATCCCCTTCTGGCTCCGTGGCAATCTCTTCCAGGGAGCCAGGTGTGCTCCGGGGACTCCCAGCTGGCCCCAGCATCGTGGCCAAATCAGGGGTGCTAGGGTCATCCCCACCCTCCGACCACAACCACATGAGCCGGAAGCAGCCCAGCGACCATGCCACAGCCCCTAGCACTGGCAGCGGGTGTATGGGAGGCACGCACTTGCTCCATCCCTCCCTCTGCTGGCTGCAGCTCTCCGCCAGCTGCTCTTGAGAAAGACAGCAGGCTGGGGGTAGGCAGGGCAGCGCTGCTCCGCCCCGGCAGTGGAGGGAGGAACGGAGGGAGCACACATCACCCACACACACTCCCCGCCAGTGGTGGGGGCTGTGGTGCAGCTGCTGGACTGGTTTGAGCTCATGTGGTTGTGGTGGGAGGGTGGGGGAAATGGCTCTTCTGCTCTTTTGGGTTGCCCACCCCTGCCCTAAGTGTATAGCTGTGTTTTACAAAATAGCTGCAAAATGATGCCCGTTTGGGACCAGTTTTGCATTGAGTCATTTGCAACACTCAGAGGGAGTAAAAGTTTTCAGTCAGCTTTAAGTTATGTCTGTATTGCTCCTTATGCTGATATAACTCATGTCACTCAGTAGCGTGAACGAGCTATCCCCATGAGTGGGAGAAGTTACAGTGACCTAGGCTCCTGTGTGGACAATGCTAAGTCAGTGAGAGACCTCTTGCCAACATAGCTGCCACCACTTGATGAGGTGGATTAATTAAATCAATAGGAGATTTAATTTCCTTATGGGCTTTGAACATCTACACTAGAGAGTTTATAGTGATAGCATTAATCTGGTGTTTAGTGCAGCCATAGCCTTAATCTACAGCAGCTGGGCTCACTTGTTCCCACCCTGACATTGTGAGGACAACACAGCCAGCTGCTATTTAGTCATGCCTCAGTGCAGGGTACTGGTTAGCTGACCTACTGAGGTCCTGTCCAG
This sequence comes from Podocnemis expansa, assembly GCA_007922195.1. Lineage (NCBI taxonomy): Eukaryota > Metazoa > Chordata > Testudines > Podocnemididae > Podocnemis > Podocnemis expansa. The sequence continues at coordinate 29,249,070 of ML681997.1, forward strand.
TCCTTCATTTCTGGGACTTTATGGCTTCTCTGGCGATTGAGCCTATCCTGGGATCTATTCTGCACCAACAGCACCAGGCTGTTTTACCTATGCAAAACCCAACCAGACTGCAAAAAACAAACAATTAAAAGGTTTCATGCTGCAGTAGCTCTTGATTTGGGGGGGGGGGGGGGTTGGATTCAATCCACATATCAGTGTCATAGCAGCCTTCAATTAAGCTGGCGTTTTCCTACCAAGGGGTAACACATGGTGTTATTCAGGAAAAGCCTGCTTTAAAGTAACTCTTCATCTGCAACAATTCACAACCCTTATTTTAAAAAGACCCAAAGTGGCAAAAACTATCTTTACATTAAACCTTCAGAATTACCCATTACAGAACCACACACCTTAAAATACCCAACAAAACAACGCATTTATACAAGATTAAAAAATACTTTAAAACAATTTCCAAAGGGGTAGCTGTGTTAGTCTAGTCCAGCAAAACATACAAGGAGTTTGGTGGCACTTTTCAAGACTAACACATTTATTTATTGCATGAGCTTTCGTGCGAGAGAATCCCACTTCGTCAGCTGCCAGTTTACTATGAATGCTTTTGCATTTTACATTTTAATACCTTAATTTTGTTTTTCCAAATTCAAGGACTGTGTATTATAAACACATACATTTAACAGTCTAAGTTATTATACTCAGAAGGTCTGCTGGCCAGTATTTTCTGTACCTTCTGTAAAATTTCTTCCAAGGTTTTTTTTCATTCTTTTTCTTGCTACATCCTCAAATTCCATTTGCACTGCTCCCACGCTTTCCCTGAACTTATGGCTTTCCTTTAATACATTGTTTAACATGTGCATTATATCAAGAAAGTAACAGTATCTTATACTTTAAAATTTCCAATGACATGTTCAAGTCTTTGTTTCTCAGACCACTTTTGAAAATAGTTGCTTATGTCCTAGATATAAGTTACTGAGTATGTATTAACCCATTGGGCCTCTCCAGATAAAACCAAAACATAGTATTCACTTCAGTGGAATAAATGGGCTCAAAAAGTTATGGGTGTTAACATGACTATCACTGTGAAACATTTAAACAAGATTCAGGGTTTGGTAGACGGAGAACACATGTTTAGTGCCACGGTAAATACCATTCAATGATTCGTTTGTTTGGGGCAGGGCCGGCACTACACGGTAAGCAGCCCCTGCGTTGCAGCGGGGTGCTGGCATTTGAGGGCACCAAAAGGGGACAGTGCTGGCATCGCTCTGCTGTGGGGGGGGGGCACAATCCCCAGCACCGTTCCTGGTTTGGGGGTTTTTAACTCTTGTATTTAAAGCAGTGTTTCTCAACCTTTAGTGGCCCAGGGAACACCTGAAGGTATTAATTACTTTATGTGGAATGCCTGATGAAAACTTTCTCAAAAAAGCTGATATATGCCTGCTGTAATGTTTGTAATATCTGCATATTACACATTCCTCCAAAAATTATTAAGGAAACTGAACTGAATACAATTTTAAGAATATAACATGCTTTTATTTCTAAAAAATAGATAACATAAGGATTATGCACACAACTTAAAACTGAAAATAATATTACTCAAATTTTAATGGGAATTTTGGGCCTGCATGTTCAAACAAAGTTAATCCATTCTTGGAGTAAGGTTTGTCAAAGGAAGTCTTACTGTGGAAATTATGTCCAAGCAATTTTGCTGCTGGTGGCAACAGTGGTGGGAAATTTTCAATGCCCAAGCAAAGGACCAAGATGGTGGGGGGTGTTGATGCACGCTTGGAAGCTTTGCTGCAGCTTCAGTGTTTTAAATTTCCTAGGCATGTGTTGGTTCCCCATGTTTCTCCTTGGCTATGTCTGTATTAGAAAGCTTAGTTCAGACTTGCTTAGTCTGAATTAAGCAGTTCCAGGTTAATTCAAACTAACTCAAGGTTAGTTCAAACTTATCATGACATTTTAGTTTGAACTAGCCACACCTCTTAGTTTGAACTAAAAAAAGTACAGCTAGTTCAAACTAACCACTTAGGCTGTGTTCACACGCACAGGGTTATTTCGAAACAAGTTGTGTCGAAACAACTTGTTTCGAAACAACAGCTTATTTCGAAATATCTTATTTCGAATTAACAAAATGTTAATTCGAAATAAGAAAAAAAGCGGGAAACGAAATAGCAAGTTCAC
>ML681997.1:29256241-29270085 GCA_007922195.1 Podocnemis expansa
GCGCCTCCAGGTTGGGGGGCAGCAGGGGCTTTAAAGCCCCTGGGGTGAAGTGCCCCGCTGCCCACTCCTGGCGGGTGCTTGCAGGGGGCTGCATGCACCCGCCAGGTGAGGCGCGGTGCCTGCAGTCCCTTGCAGGTACTGGCGGAGTGAGGCGCAGCCCTGCGCCTGACTCCGCCGGTGCCTGCAGCCCTCAGCAGGCACCCATGAGGTGCAGTGCCCCTCTGCACTGCACCCTGTGGGTGCCTGCAGTCCCCTCCCCAAGTGAAATAGCAGGTCCACACTGTGGACCTGCTATTTCACTCCCTTATTTCGCGGACATGGTTTTTGTCCAGCGAAATAAGTTGTTTCGAAATAACATATTATTTCGAAAGAGCTTGTTTCGAAACGTGTTGTTTCGAAACAAGCACTCCCCGTGTGAACATAGCCATAGAAATTTGAAGTTTTGTATGTTTCTGGTGATTCCATTTCCTTCTGCCACTGTTCTCTCATAAACAGTTCCTGTCATAGCATTATCCTCCATAATTGCAACTATGGCATCATCTATCTTGCCAACTGGTGTTTGATAGGCTTTATCACCTCCACTTGACTTTCCCTTTGTGTGGCACTCAGTGGTTTCAGTGTCAGAGAGGATGCTCCCAGATGTTGCTTCAGAATTTGCCATCAGTGAGATAATCCTGAGAAAAACACATAAACACTTTGAATTACATTTAAAAATATAGCAGCCTCACTAGAAGGTGATGCTACGTCACTGACCACCAACTTCAATGAATTAGAACTGTATGGGACAAAAAAAGCTCAAGGGTTTAACTCTTGGATCCATGTTTGCACTCCTCTGTTCTTTCCTCTCATGTTGGCACCTTTATTGAAGCCCTGACCTCTCATGTCAGCTATCGCAATTCCCATATCTGCCAGCTTTTTAATAAGCACATTTATCATACCAGCTCTTGTAGTATCATCAGTGTCAATGACTTCTAGAAAATGCTCTCTGACAGTCACCATTGCAGGGACATTTTCACTAAGTTCTGTTGTTTTTACAAAACACACCATTAAAGTAATTTGTTCCACATAGCTGATGTCAGCTGTGCATTCCAGAATAACAGAGTAATATCTTGTGCTATGTCTATATCTACAAGCTTAGTTTGGACTTGCTTAGTCCGAACTAAACAGTTTGAAGTTAGTTCGAACTAACTGCGATTTTTTAGTTCGAATTAACTTTTCAGTTCAAACTAGCCATGCCTTGTTTAGTTCGAACTAACTTTTTGGTTCAAACTAAGAAAGCATGGCTAGTTTGAACTAAAAGTTAGTTTGAACTAAAAAAAACAGTTCAAACTAAAAGTTAGCTTGAACTAAAAAGTATGGTTAGTTCAAACTAACTACTAGTTCAAACTTATTTACTTCAAACTATCATGACTACATCATGCTAGTTTGAACTGAAGTTCAAAATAAGTTTGAACTAAGCAGTTAGTTTGAACTTACCATTCAAATTAACTAGTTAGAACTAAGCTTTGCTTAGTTCAAACTAAAAAAAAATTTAGTTTGAACTAGGCAAAGCCTACTGTAGACAGGGAGCAAATTAGTCTGGATTAAGCCTCCTCAATTCAGATTACTTTGCTAGTGTAGACATAGCCTTGTTGACTTCAGATCTACCACAGTCTTCTGTTTGACTTTTGTTGCCACTAAGTGTATGATATCATTTTTAATAGTTTTTTCAAGGTAATGGTGTGCGTAGATTTCTTGGGTGGTGACTCTTCTTAGATACTCCTGGAGTACAGCATCAAACTCGGCCATCAGCTCCACAATTTTAAGGAAGTTTCCATTGCTTGGCACATATAGCTGAGCTGAAGTGGCATGCAGTGCTAGGTTTTGGGTAGCAGGCATTGTCACAATGGCAATGAGGCTTTTCAAAACATTTTGCCAGTAAAGAGACTCTGATGCAATTTTCTCTTGATGTTGATCAGCTGTGGTGGCCTTCAACCTTAGTCTCATCTGAAGCTCTTTTCACCTATGGAATGCTCTCTGGTGATTTGCTGCCTTCTCATGGCATGCCATATTTCCTAGCCAGATTTTTCCAGGCCTTTCTTCCTGTAGAACCCAATGTGGCTGGAAAATTAGACTGGAAGAGTTTGCAACAAAAACAGTATGCAGCATTCTTGGTTTTTGAGCACATAAGCCACTTTGTCACCATTGGGGATTTCACACCAGTAGTGTGTTGGATGGAAATGTGTATCTTCATTGTCTTTGGGAAACATGACATTTTTCACTTGCTATGGCCCATATACTACAAGGAAGTCCCTCAGGCTACTGCTCAAGTGGGTCCACAATCCTGGATCACCTAGACTTAAGAACTAAACTCAGCAGCAGCTGTTTCTTGCACCTCCACCACCCTCTTCTCTGATCTACACTTTTCTTTAGGAATGTGCATGGTTACATCCATCTGAGATGGAGATAGGGATGCTGCAGGAGCTGTCAGGTCACCTGCACTCTGACTAACCAGAAGATCAGGCATCTCCTCACCACTCACATCTTCAATGGGTCCAGATGGTTCACTGTGAACATTTGTGTCTACTTCCAAAGGGGGTAGCCGTGTTAGTCTAGTGGCACTTAGGGTAAGTCTACGCTAGCAAATTAGTTCAAATTAAGGAGCCAAATTTAGTTTGAACTAGCATGCTGTAGTTATGCTAGTTTGAACTAAATAATTTTGAATTAGTGGTTAGTTTGAACTAACTGCATTTCATTAGTTCAAACTAACTTTTAGTTTGAACTAGCTGTGCTTTTTTAGGTAGTTCAAACTAAACAAAGTGGTTAATTCAAACTAACTTTTTAGTTTAAACTAAAGCACAGCTAGTTCAAACTAAAAGGCTACGTTCACACACAGGGGGTTATCGATACAAGCTGTTTCAAAACAACTTGTATCGAAATAACACCTTATTTCGAAATAAGTTAACTTGAATTAAGAAAATGTTAATTCGAATTAAAGAAAAAAGCTCAAAGTGAATTAGCAAGTTCGGACAACAGTTATTTTTAAACGAGTCACCATTGTTTTGAAACAACATGTTCTGACAGGATTGTTTCAAAACAATTGTTTTGAAACAACGTTGTTTCATCACCAAATGGGGTTTAAGTTGTTTCGAAACAACACCGTTGTTAGTTCACGTGGTTAGTTCAAACTAACTGCTAGGTTGAAATTATTTAGTTTGAACTAGCAAGACAACATGCTAGTTCAAACCAAATTTTGAAATAAGTTCAAACTAAGCAGTTAGTTCGGACTAACCAGCCAAACTAACTTTGAACTACTTAATTCAGACTAAGGAAGTCAGAACTAAGCTTTTAGGTGTAGACATTACCTTAAAGACTAACAAATTTATGTATCACGTGAGCTTCAGTGGAAGAAAAATCCCACTTCGTCAGATACTTTGAAGGTGAGGGAACTTATAGAATGGAAGGAATGTAAGTGCAGGGAAGTGTAAGTCATCGAATCAGGCCATACTGTAACAGCAAATGAAAGCAGTTGTTAAGATTCAAACACTGGGAAATTGTACATAGAGAAAGGTGAGTTCAAATCATCTGTTGTAATGGGAAAAGAATCCATAGTAATGATTTAATCCTGCTTTCACACACCTGCTTATCCACTAATGTGACTTATGTAATCATGTGCCAGACTAGCCCCCATCCCTTATAAATTGGACAAACAGGATAATCTCTGTGCAAAAGAATAAGTGGGCAAAAAATTGACATCAGAAATCACAACACTTAAACACCAGTTGCTGAGCACTTCAGTCTTCCTAATTACTCTGTTGATTGTTTGTTAACAACTGTGCTCAAGCAGAGGGGTAACACATCAAGATTTCAAAGAGAAACTGCAGAATTGGAACAGATGTGCAGAGTCAATCGTGTGAAAGCAGAATTAAATTGTGACTGTGGATTCTCTTCCTATTACAACCTTACCTTCCTTTATGTGTTGTTTCCCAGTGGGGCATTTTCTTCTTTCACTCATGACTATTGTTCTGTGCCAGCTATAATGGCTCTCACCCAGGGGCACCACTGGTGCCTGACACATGGGGCCCATGCCCTGAATCCCGGCACCAGTGCCCTGGGTCCTGGCAGGGTCCCTGTCTCTGGCTGGATCCAGCCAGAGATCTGGGGCCTGGCCGCTTGAGGCAGCGGCGGCAGCAGCAGCCACTTCTGGCCCCTTTCTAGGCTGCATGGCCCCGTGGCCGTGGCTGCTGCTCTCCTCCCTATCCCCAGCCCGGGGCGTGGCCTGTGGTCAGGGGCAGGGCCTGGGCCAGTGCCCTGGGTCCTTCCCTGGGGCAGCGATGCTCCTGCTCTCACCACTCAGTTGAAGGGGACAAATAAGCAAGCTGGTAGGGGGGCCTGAGTGCAGGAAGATGTCAGTGTCTTAAGGGCCTAACTGGCTCCTACTACTTCACTTGACTGCCTGTTCTCCTCCGGTGGGTTCAGGGGAAATGCAGGAAACAGGAAGCTCCCTGAGAAGCTGGTGTTAATCAGTCCAGGCTCCTGGGGGTGCTAGCGAGGTACATAAGAGGCTCTTCCTCCTCTCTCTCCCTGCAGCTCCTGTTGCTTTCTGTTATTCTTTCTCTCTTGCCTGCTTGTTACGTCTCTTGTGCCCTCCTTCCTCCAGCATAGCACTCCACCATCTCTGTGCATCTCGAGCAGAGAGGATACATATGCACCAGCAGCAGACAATTTTCTAGACTCTGGGTCCTAGTGGTGCCCCTCCACAACCTGGTGCTTGAGGCGGCCGCCTCAGTTCACCTCATGGTAAGGCCAGTCCTGAGTGGCTTGATAACACTTACAAAATTCATCACATGATAGGGTTGGGTCTGTTGTATGTATCAATTTAATTCAGAATGGCAGTACTGGACAGAGAGAGTCTTCAGTGTGTGCTATCAGGTAGCAAGTTTTAAATGTGTGTGGACTTGGCTTCCAGCATGAAGTATTAGGATCTGATAGCAGTGGAAATTACTATATTTTGCATCTAATATCACAGTTTGATCTGTTTTTGGCTGACCACCTGGCTAAATTAAGAAAAAGGGGAAAGATAAGTCCTCATCTGTCTTTGACAAATTCATTGAATTGACAGGAAAGAAAATGAAAAATATCATAACAGGAGAATTACAGCAAGACAAATATTTCTCTGTGATTGTTGATTCAGTGTCTTATGTCCTGCATGTCGAGTGGCTTGGGTTCATCTTCCAAATTCTCAATTTAGACAGGCAAACAACTGAGTGATTCATTAGGTTACAACCATTAGCCTGCAGAATTTCACCTATAATAAACAACCTAGGCTTGGTTGTGTCTAACAACCATGGACAGTCATATGATATTGCTAAGTAATGTGGCTAGTTGTTAAAATGGTTTGCAGGCCCAACTGTTGCAGAGAAAAAAACATAAATATAGCAGATGTTAAAGCAGCGAAAGCAGTGGACATGATCTACCTTGACTTTAGGAAAGCTTTTGATACAGTCTCTCACAGCATTCTTACCAGCAAGCTACAGAAGCATGGGTTGGATGACTGGACTAAAAGATTGATAGAAAGTTGCTACATTGTCAGTATCAATGGGCAGTGATTAATGGCGCAATATCTTGTTGGCAGCCAGTAGCAAGTGCAGTTCCCAGTGGTCAGTCCAAGGCCAGTTTTGTCCAACATATGAGTTCTCATCAGTTGCTGAGTACATGCATGGGTTCCCATGTATGATGATTTCACAGCTCTTTACAAGTAATTGAGACAGTGCTCATGCTTGAATGCATCAGCTCCACCATGGACCTGTTGAGCAACGAAGGCTCCCGGCCAGGTTTATTGCAATGAAGTATCATAAAAAGTGACATATATCTTATAAGTACATTTAACATACGAGTCCCCCTTTGCAATTTCACAAAGTGGGATTGGCTCAGTTAATGGGTGGGCTCTTTGATATCACCTAGGCTGGACAAAGTCATTCCCTCTAACACTCTCTTTTGGACACTTTTAGAAACAGATTCATTCTGCCCTTTTGACGCAGGCAGTTGCCACCCTCTTGGTGAAGTCCAGTATCACTCTTACCATTGCACTGAATGGTTTGGGCAACACAACCTATTCATCATTTCAAAAAGACATGTTCATCCATTAAAGCAGTGGTTTTTAAACCATGGATCAGGACACAATACTGGGTTACAGACCCTCAAGCACTGGGTCACAGTGCCCCCTGTTGCTGCCACCAAAAGACTGGAATGCATTGGTCAAATATGTAGTTGCTGGGTTGTGGATATAAATGATTTTTTAAAACTGGGTCTCAAGAAAAAAGTTTGAAAACCACTGCATTAAAGTGTGCTCTGAGAGGACCTCATCGTCATGGTTATCTCCCTGGTGTTAGGATATCCTGTTACATTCTATCTGTAATACGTATAGTTGGGTTCCTGCACTTAGAACTGTTTTAGAAATATGTATCTGCTTATTTCTTGCCAGCTTCTGGGCCAGTGTCTTTGAGGTTTATAGTTCACATCCTGTCTTCTGCTTACTTGGCTTTGTAACACATTTGGCCATACTTTCAGCTTACGCCTTCCTTTGGCCTGCTCCACTAGGCCTCAGGCCTCATTCTTGGCCTGATATGCTAGGCCACTTTCTTCAGGCTCTTTACTTCCAGCTCTTAGTACAATGGGGTGGATTGCATGTTCAGCAAGTTTGCAGATGACTGTAAGCTAAGGGAAGAGGTAGATACCCTGAAGGTCAGGGATAGGATACAGAGTGACCCGGACAAATTGGAAGACTGGCCAAAAGAAATCTGATGAGGTTTCACAAGGACAAGTGCAGAGTCCTACTCTTAGGACAGAAGAATCCTGTACACTGTTACTGAAAAGAACCCAGGGGTTACAATGGAGAAGTTGGGTATGTCAGCAATGTGTCCTTAATGCCAACAATACCAATGGCAATTAAGCTGCATCTGTCGAAGCACTGCCAGCAAATCAAGAGAAATGATTAGTACCCTCTATTCAGTAACGGTGAGGCTGCATTTCAAGTATGTGTCCAGTTTTGGGCCCTACCAGTGGTGTAGCTGTCCTAGAAAAGTCAGGTCCTGGGCTCAGGCCCCACCCCTCCAGATCTGCCCCTGGGTCCCCTGCTGAGTTCGGGGCTGGATCCTGCTGCAACCGGCTGGCAGCCTGCCCCCAAGTCCCAGGTTGGACTTAGGGCTCTGGCACTAGGACTTGGGGCTTGTGCCCTGTATGCCTGGTGCCAGCGATGCCACTGGGCCCCACAGGACAAAAAAGATGTGTAGATAAATTGAAGAGAGGCCAGCAAAAGGCAATGATAATGATTAGGAGTATGGAGCATGTGAGTTATGAAGAGAGGCTGAGAGAAATGGATTTATTTAGTTTGCAAAAAAGTGAAAATAGATTTGATAAATCCTTCAACTACCTGAAAGTAGGTTCCAGGGAGGATGGAGCTCGGCTATTCTCAATGACAGCAGATGACAGAACTAGGAGCAATGGCCTCAACTTGCAGCAGGGGAGGTCTATGCTGGGTATTAGGGAAAACTGCTTTTGTAGGAGGGTAGTGGAACACTGTCATTGGTTACCTCGAGAGGTGGTAGAAGCTCCATCTTTAGAGGTTTAAGGCCTGGCTTCACAGGCCTGGCTTGAACAAGCCCTAGCTGGGATAAGTTAGTTGTGGTGGGCCCTGCTTTTAGCAGGGGGTTGGCCAAAATGAGTTTCTTCCAACTCTGATCTTCTATGATTCTAGGATTCTCTGATTCCTGAAGTTTAAGGATAGGGGATGACTCAGCACATGCAACTTCATGCTCTCCAGTCCTCCAGAAAGCTAGAGATGGTCAGGTTCCCTAGACCTTTGCATGTTCAGATGTGATCAGAGACATAATTATTGTTGTGGCTTCAAGCATCGCTCAGATTGCCACTCAGCCATATTTACTTCTCTTGGTGATTCTGGCTTTTTTCCTGGCAGTAATGTTCAGTGTGTCATAAGCATTCCAAAAACACATTCTATGTCACACTTGGCATCAGACAATACACAGCTAAACTACACGGGTGAACATGAACAATGCACAAATCACACAATATGGGTATACCTGGGGTGCAGCATGTCACATGGAGGTAGGGGGACAGAGAATCTGGCCCAATGGGAGGTGGGGGCAGATGGGATGGCCTGGTTTGACTAGGAGTGGGTTGATTCTTGGCAGCTTGGTTTAGGATTAGGGGCATTGATGTTCCATTTTGTTGAGGGGGAGCTAGTGGAGAATTGTGAGCATGGAATGGGCCATGTATTACCCACCTCTTTGTATTAATTAACTGAAAAAGGAAGATGTTTTAAAGGCCATCCACATCTCCCCTGTGTACATTTTTATTGGTTTACCCAGCTCTACTAATGAGTAACTTGGCCTGAGAGATCTTTAATTCTCAGGAGACTAAGATGTCTCCGCAAAGCTGAGTTTCACTTTCCCCTCCTCTGCCTCATCTCTCCTCTTCCCCTTTGTTCCTCTGTCTTCCTTGTGTTTATCTGAGAATAACAGAGCTGGGCTGGAAATGGACTGGTTGTTCCAGTTCACACAGTCCTTGGAGCCAGCTGCTTGCTGTTCATGCTCTGCCCTTCTACACCCTGTGCCTGAGCCCACTCCAGCCTTCCCCAGGCTGCCATTCAAACACACCCAGCTGTCCAGTACTGGGGGGCCCATTCCCCATCTCAGATGCTTCTCCGACACTCAGCCAGCCTTGGGTTTGGTTAAACCTTTCAAAGTAAAGGGGAACCAATTTCTCTAATAATTCTTATTCCACCTAATCCAAAAGAGCATCCCAGCCTGGGCCCCTGGACAGGAAATCTTGATGAGCTGACTTGCATGCTCTGATCACTCTGGGAGAAGGTAGGGGGAGGGGTTATTTAAAAGCCTATCAGCTTGAGTTCATAAAAAGAAGGGGGTGAGACAGATGCTCAGGGAGATGGCAAAATCATGGTCCAGACTCTACCACTGCCGGTCCAGCAGGTTGAGAAACTAAAGCTAACAGGGTGGTTTTGATTCTGTTCCAGTAGTGTGGTTGCTGTGGCAAAGATGATGTCAGATGTGGAGACCCAAGAGCCACCCTTTCCAGTAAAAACTCAGTAGCTTCCAGCCCTTTCCCACGCCCTGTTCTTAACCCCTCTGTACTTTTGGGTTTGGCTCTGTTGGATCTGGACACATTTCTCTGCAAATTCATCTGTGCCAGAAGTAGCTGAAGCACATCTCTGATAGCGCCAACTGCTGGTAATGGGGGTGGGTTCCTGAGCAAGACTTGGGGCAACCAAAGAAGATATTGGACTCCCAAGAATCCCTAAGGTCTGCTGAGCCTAGAACAGGCTGGGCCAGGCTTCTGGAGTCTGACAGTGCTGCACAGAAAGCCATGCAGGCCTGTTATGGGAACGTAAGATTTGTGTGGGTACCAGAGTAAAGAATGCCACCAGGCAGCTGAAAGTTATCAGCTAACTAAGTTTAACAAAGAGTACAACATTTAGTAGCACTTATCAGCACTGATTAACTCCACTCACACCTAAGTACTAACACCAATTAGCACTTGATACTCACACTCCAAAACATGGTGGGAGACCCAACTGCACAGTGGAGTGGCCACCTGAGGGATCCAGGCACAGCCGATCATCTGTCCATGGTGAGTCTCAAAGTCCTACCTCTCTATTTAAACTTTTGTAGGGTCTGATGCTTACCTGCCACCGGTCCCATACAACAAATCTATGTCTCTCTTTCTCTACACAAAATACCCAGTTCTGGGAAACTTTCTGTGCAAAACACTTCATTCTGGGGAACCTTCACAAACAGATAACTGGGGAACTTTCACAGGCTGATAACATGTACCTGTCAAAAACAACCTATGACATAACAGTACATTTGGCAAAAGCAACCTAAATCTTGTGGCAATTAGCCCAAGCAAAGGCCAAATTAAACAATAATTTCTCTCAACATGCAGCAGTGCTCTGGGGTCTGTGTGCCTGTCACACTACTCCTCCTCCTAACAGGAATCTTCCAGGCTGACCCACTACAAGGCCAGGTCCAGAAATGATGATTTTGGAGGCCAGTGCCATGTCTTCTAATGTGGCATGGCAACATCTTGAACATCTGACTGCTGAGCACTCACTGTTTTCATGTTGTGCCCACAAAAACTCAAGCAACCAAAATCAGCATCCATGTCAGTATGTGTAGGTTTAGGTCTCTGGTTCCAGGACGCACTGGGATAAAGCAGGCACATACAGGAGTAGTAGGGTCTTTCTCCTAGCTGTCAAGCGGTACTGCCTGAAAACTGAAAAGCCTTTCCCTTGGTTTCTGACTGATCTACTAGAATTGTCTTCCCAGGAAAGGTCTCCATCCAGTCTGTGCTGCTGTCAGTACTCAGCACTACCTCTTCAGAACATAGCTCACTGGGAAGTGCATCCTCTCAACACTGAGCCACTGCAGTGGAAACTAGTGACTTGTCTCATTGAAAAGGGACACAGGAAAGGTTCATGACATCCAGACATAGTATAAACCGGCTTCCAATCTGCTTTCACAGATGATTGAACAACCAAGGAAGGAACTTCTCTGTTTCAATGAGAAACAGTCCATGACCCACTCATCACATTCATTAAGAAGCAGGGTCAGAGAAAAGTAATTAAATCTCATGCTTCAGGGCTTCAGCTGACCATCACAGGAACCAGGACAAAATATAATCCAGGTGTCAGATCACCCTGCTGGCCAGGTGAATTGTAGATTTGTTGTTTGTTTGTTTTTGTCTTCCTCTGAATTATCAGATAGTGGCCGGAGCTGGAGGGCGCATACAGAACTTGATGGGCCAGTAAGCACCTCTGGCCTGGCAATGGATCACCCACTCTGAGTTAGTATGGCAAATCCTGGCCCAGAACTCACTCAATGGCTGTGTTCACACACAGGGGGTTATTTCGATACGGTTGTTTTGAAACAACCGTATCGAAATAACACCTTATTTCGAAATGACTTAATTCGAATTAACAGTTTGTTAATTCGAATTAAGGGAAAAAGCTCAAAGAGAAATAGCAGGTTCAGGCAACAGTTATTTCGAAACAAGTCACTGTTGTTTCGTCCCTGCATGGGTTTTAACTTGTTTCAAAACAACCGTGCATCGTGTGAATAGCCTAAATCTTATTTCGAAACAACCTCTGTTGTTTTGAAATAAGAGGGCTGTATGAACACAGCCAATGTGAAAGGAGTGAGACCACCCCATTGTAGCTCAGCAGTGAAGCTCTTCTTGTCCTTGTTAAACCAAATATCACAGCTGCATACAGCCTGCTCCCAGCCTCAGGCATTAGGCACTTCACCTACTCTGGACACCAGTTTCAGCATGTCCGTCAGCTCCAGGAATCTGCTGCTTTCAATTAATAGCTTGTTTTTTCTATTTGTTTGGAAGGTCACATGTGGTGTATGATCAGATCAAAGCACTGAGAGTACCTGTCAAAATATGCTTTGCATCCAGCTGTTACAGGATTCAGTTGGAGCCTAATCACCTGCTAGTTAAATTCAAAGAAACAAATGGAGATGTGTTCACAGGGGACTAACTCAGTCATAAGCCATGCCCCAGGAGTGAACCCAGCACACCTGTGTTTTCAGTGACAGGTGTGTGTTGAACCCGCAGAGCCTGAGTTACAGCTTTCTGAAGATGAGCAGTTATCACACAGGGTAAGAACAAGAAGTAACAGGTGTCACATGGAGTGATCAGGAAACAAGAATTCTGGTTTGAGGGTTTGAAATTCACTTTCGTTCCAATGGAGAATTTGAAATTCTTCACCAAAACACTCACTTGAGGGAGCAACTTTCCCCATTGTAGCCACTAGCCTGGTGACTGAGGGGGTGCTCCTGAGTAGTAGGGGACCCACTTTATGTTGCTACTCTGCCTAATTCAGAGGTTTCCCAAGTGCCATTTGAGGGCCTGAACTGCCAGATCCCAGAGCTAATCTCTCATCCAGGGAGTGCATATGCAACTCTCTAGCCCCTCACAAGGTCACTCTCCTGAGCTGTAAGACACCCACTGTCTAGCTGCTGCTCTAAGTCAGTCATAGGAGGGACTTGCACCTTAGTCTCCCTAACCCTAGGCACTGGGCTACTGGCTGTTTGAGGGCGTGTTAGCCCTCTCTCACCAGCAGCTCCAGCCTGGTTGTGTGACATATTTCCCACAAACGTTTCACTAAACTTGATAATGTTTCCTTGCAGAGTTTCTCTTTTAGCAAACCATCATTTTCCGACGAAAAATGTTTCTTTGAAAAATACCCAACCAGCTCCTCCTGCAAAACATTGGATCCTGTGAGATCAAAGGGAGCGAGCGTACCTCCCTTATGTTAGCATGTCCTGCACTGGGCTGAGGTCTGCCAGGGTAACAGAGCCTGAGTTTGAGGGCCTGAGTTTTAGATACCAAGCGAGCACCCGCCTCTAACAAGCAACCCTGTTCACAGCCGTATTTCTGTTTCAGAGAGTTTATCATGCTGTCCATCACTGCAGTAACTGCTGCCATGTAAGATTAACTTTAGAATGTCTCCAGTCGGTTCCATGAACTCTGCTGCACTGCTCTCTTTTCAGCACACAAGCTCTGCTAAAGAGAGGGGATTTGATTTGGTTTTATGGGTATTTGTAAACATTTTATTAATTTCCTCCTCTTTTTTCAGACAAGAGGGGGTGTCTGCCTTAGGAGTGTCATTCTCATGCTGCAAAAGCTTTCTCAAAGAAGACAGTTTTGAAGCATTTCTTAAAGATGATCAAACTTCTCTGGATTCACCTAATCTCTGGAAGACTGTAGCTGGATCTCGTCAACAGAAAATGCTTTGTGCCCAGCTCTCACATACTTTGTCCTGGTTCTGAGATTTGCATTGTCCCAGAAGAGCCCAGCTTTCACCATGGGCTGCGGATCAGAGTTCTCTCTTTCATGTACATGGGGCTTGATCCCAGAATTGTCTTGAAAATAAGGACCAATGCTTTAAGGAGGCATTGGAAGCAACTAGGAACCAGTGGAGAGACATTAATACAGCCCTGATGTGCATATAGTGGTATAAGAAAAAGCGAGCAGCCACATCTTGTACCAACTAGAACCTGTACATCAATTTCCAGACTCCAAGGGTTAGAAGAAGGCAAATGGAACACCAATCGATACAAAGGGGAAAGGGGCAACCTAGGGAATTACAGACCAGTCAGCTAAACTTCAGTGCCCAAAAGGAGAATGGAGCAAATCATTATGCAATCAACCTGAAAACACCTAGAAGATAATAAGGTGAAAAGTAGCAGTCAGCATGAATTTGTTAAGAACAAATGGAGTCAGACTGATCTGATAGCTTCCTTTGACAGAGTAACGAGCCTTCAGGCTAGGGAGGAAGTGACAGATGTGGGATATCTTGGTTTTAATAAGTCTTTTTAATACTGTCTTACATGACTGTCTTATAAACAAACTAAAGAAATACCAGATAGAGTTATTATAAGGTGGGCCCGTAATTGATTGAAAACTGTTCCTAGAGAGTAGTTCAGTGGTTCACAGTCTAGCTGGAAGGGCATATTGAATGGGGCCCTACAGGGATCAGTTCTGGGTCCGGTTCTGTTCATTATCTTCATCAATGATTTAGAGTACACTTATAAAGTTTGTGGATAATTCCAAGCTGGTAGGGGTTGAAGAGATTTGGAGTATAGGATTAAAATTCAAAATGATCTGGACAAACTGGAGAAATGGTAGGAAGTAAATAGAATGAAATTCAATTAGGACAAATGCAAAATACTCTAACTAGGAAGGAACAATCAGCTGCATACATACAAAATGGGAAATCATAGAATCATAGAATCATAGGGTTGGAAGGGACCCCACAAGGT
>ML681997.1:29275085-29311761 GCA_007922195.1 Podocnemis expansa
CATCTGTCTCTGCTCAGGCCTCTACCCTTGACCGGAAGAATCGAGGATGACTCCCTAGGAAGGAGAACTACGGGAAGGGATGTGGAGACCATAGTGGATCACAAGCTAAATGTGAGCCAAAAGCATAACAGTGTTGCAGAAAGAGAAAACAACACTTTGAGATGTATTAGGAGCCTTATAAGCAAGAATAAGTAGTAATTCTTTCACTCTACTCTGTGCCTGTTACAGCCTCAACTGGAGTATTGTGTCCAATTCCATTTCAGGAAAGATGTAAACAAATTGGAGAATGTCCAGACAAGAGCAACATAAATGAGGAAAGATCTAGAAAAAATGACCTGTGAGAGAAGACAGGAAAAAATGGGTTTGTTTAGTTTGGAGAAGAGAAGAATGAGGGTGTGACGCTGTCTGGATCTAGGGGACTGTTTATGATTATTTTCATATTAATATTTTATATTTGTAATAATCCATATGTGATATCCCATGTTCTGTATCAATAGAAAGGCTGTTATCTGCTAAGAGTGATTATATGGTTTATATGTAGGTATCATGCCTATATTAGAAATTAGAAATCTATTTGTTGTTATTTGATTCCAGGCAATCCCAGACTGGGTGTCTGCAAAACTATTGTCATCCTAATTGCCCATTAGGAGCTCCCAGCTGCAGTGGGCCCAAGGAGAAACCTGTATGATGAGACACCCAGACTGACCATATGACTCAACGTCATTTTGATTTGGCAAGGACTCTAAGAGCATGGGAGAGCTGAAGGTGATAGAAGGCAATAGTCCCATCTCCATTTTGTCTTTAGTCTTCAGTCTTCAGCCTCTCTGCAACCAATACCGTCTTATGGAACTATTCTGCTGCACTAAACAAAGGCCTGAGATCCACCCAAGTGCTGGGTGCATACTAGAGGAATGGGACTAACCTGCAAACTACAGATTCTTCAAGGATTTGCTTTCCATGGATTCTAAATCATTTGTATGTATGTGATTCACTTTGACCCTTTAACATCTCTCATATTTTGATTTCATTTATGTTAAACCTTCGGTTGTAGTTAATAAAGGATTGTCAGGCAGCGTGTATTTTGGGTAAGATCCAAGCCCTTATTGTTGTGGATGATGTGGCTGGGCCTTTGGGGTCAGGAGAACCTATTTCCTTAAAAGACCCAGCGGCTAGATGGGGACCAAAGTAGCTGATGTGCAATAAAGGGGGCTGTTTCTATTTTGTTATGCTTGGTGATGATCAGAGTGGGGAATCAGAAGCATGTTTGGTTACTGACTGGAAGACTGGTTTAAGTACCATCCATCAATGGTTTGGGGCTTTGGGCCCTGGTCTTGCAGCTTGCCCTGATTTTTGGACATTCAGAAGGTTATCCTAGGAGGCCCAGGTCACAGAGGGGACATAAACTGTTATTACAGGGAGGAGGGAGAAAAATTGTTCTCCTTGATCTCTGAGGATAGGACGAGAAGCAATGGGCTTAGATTGAAGCAACAGCCGTTTAAGTTGGACATTAAGAAAAACTTACAACTGCAATTAACTGCTTAGGGAGTTTGTGGAATCTCCATCATTCAGGATTTTTTAGAGAAGGCTGGACAAATTCCTGTCAATGGTGACATCAGGGGCAGGCAACCGCCAAGGGCTTCAAGCAATAAGAGGCCACATCTTCAACTTGGTGGATAGTAATGAAAATATAGAGAATGATAGAAATTGTTCCCATCTAGCAGAGCCAGCAGGGCTGGAAGCATCATCATTTTTCCATCTTGGCTCATAAAGACAAACTACTATTAGAAGCTGTGCTTCGCCTGAATTGCAGATTTCACCATTTTCTGCCTATCACCTTCACAGGGCTAAAAAGGCGGAAGCAAATTCAAGGAATTCAAAGGAAAAGGCAAAAAAAAAAAACCCAAGTAAAATAGAAAAGGAAAAGGCAATATTTCACAAAATTAAAAAATGTCAGAATAAATGGCCACACTGAGGAATTAAAAGCTGAGCCCAAGGGGAAAGTTCCTACTATTGTGCTGTCTGTTGGTTGCTCCTGCTTTTTTAGTATGTCAGTGTGAAGGTGATGGACAGATAATGGTGAAATCTGCAATTCAGATGAAGAACAGATCCTAATGATAGTTTGCCTTGATGAGCCAAGAGTGAAAAGTGCTTAGGCTTCCAGCCCTACTAGCTCTGCTAGATGAAAACAATTCCTATATTCTTCTATATTTTCATTTCTGTACACCAACTTGAGGACGGGACCCCTTTTCTCTTGGGGCCATAGGCAGCTGCCTGCTTCACCTACCCCAAAAGCTGCCACTGCTTTTTGCCAGCCCTGCACAGCCCACGTGGCTGGACTCAGCAAGGAGCGAGTTCTAACTCTAGCTCTCCCAGATTCTCACGGCACACTTTGGGTGTTGCTGCACACACCAGTGTTGGGAACCACTGCCCTAAAGAACGAGACCTATTATGCTATCTGTTAATTTCAAAAAACTTATTTCTGAAGTTAGCAAGAGAAAGGGTGTGACCCAAACCTCCTGGGATAACCTCCTGAATGTGCAAAAATCACAGTAAGCTGCAAAACCAGGGGACAAACCCCCCAAACCACTGACGGGTGGTACCTAAACCAGTCTCCCAGTCAGTAACAAAACATGTTGCTGATTCCCCACCCTGGTCATCACCAAGCATAACAAAATAGAAACAGCTCCATTTATTGAACATCAGATCTTCCAGTCCCCACCTAGCCATATATTATGCATATATTAAAGAAATAGGTTCTCCTGACCCCAAAGTCAGCCACATTGCCCAGAACAATGTAGACTTGGATCTTACCCAAAATACCACACTGTCAGAAAATCCTTTAGTAACTACAACTAAAAATTTAATGTAAAAAGAAAAGAGACAAAATCTGAGAGATGTTAAAAGGTCAAAGTGAATCATATACATACAAATGATTTAGAGCAGTGTTTCCCATCCAGTGTGCCATGGCACACAGGTGTTCTGTCAGGTCTGAGCAGGTGTGCCACAAATTTTTTTGAAAAACTACTCAAAGAGCTCTGGATTGGCTCATTGGCTCATGAATATTCATGAGTTCATCTGGAAACTATATGGCATTGTGCCTCAATTTAAGGTAGCAAGGTACGCCATGGCAGAGAAAATGTTGGGAACCACTGATTTAGAGTCCATATAAAGCAAGTCCTTGAAGAACCTGGAGTTTGCAGGTTAGTCCAATTCCTCTGGTATATACCCAGCACTTGGGTGAGTCTCAATCTTTTGTTCAGTTGCTGCAGAATAGTTCCCAAGGAGGGTATTTGTTGCAGCTTGGAAATTAAAGACAGAATTGAGTTGGGGCTGCTGTCATTCCCCATGCTGTGCAAAGTCCTTGCAAATCAAAATGGAGTTGAGTCACATGAGCAAGTCTTAGTGCCTCAGCAGATTTCTCCCTAGGCACACTATATCTGGGAGCTTCCTTAATGGGCCATTAACAGCAACAAAAGTTAGAAGGCATCCAGTCTGATTGTGCCCTGGAAGCCAATAACTTCAAACACAAATAGAACAAGCCTATTCCTAACTTCTAATACAGCTATGACACATACATATAAACCATATAATCATTCCTAGAAGATTATGACCTTTCTATTGGTACCAAACGTGGCATGTCACTTATGGGTTATTACAAATATGAAAGATAATCATGAACAATCCCCTAAACCCAGACAGTGTCACAAAGGGTATGAAAGTGAACTTTTAGCTTAGTAAGCCACATTTAACACTGAGGAAAAATTTTCAATTTGCTCATGATATGGTAATTACATTTTAGATAGATATGTTACATATGTTTGTGGAGAAGTGGGAACCCTCTGCTAGATTAGTCAGGGAAGACACGGGTGTTGATCCTCTATCTTTTTTATTTGGGTGATGGGACACAGGTGGGTGATATGAGGTAGAGCCACTAGGGGGCAGGGGGGTAGTGTTTAGGGAGCCTGTACCTGGGACCCCCCCGCTGGTCACACTGGATTCAACTGGTTGGACCAGGGGGCGGAGAGGTGGGCAGAGCTAGGAGGGGAACAAAGGACCGGAGGGAGAAGAGGGAAAATGGGGGTCCAAGAGACAGGACCCTGCCCTGGGGTGTAGCCCTAATCCCCTGGGGGTTTCACTTCTGGTTGTTCTGAGGATGCTGATACCAACTGTCCTTGCTGCTGTATGAACTGGTTTGCTAATAAACCCTCTGATTGCCACACTGGCTGAGAGTCGCTGCTGATTGGGATGATTGGGACCCTCCTGGGGGGAGGAAATCCCCTCCCAGGGAGACCGGACAGAGCAAGGATCTGACCCTCTGAGCCTGGAGTTGGGGGCTGGCTGCACGGAGCGTGGAGACCCGAGGTGCTGGACGGGAGGAGACTCCACCGTGGCAGAGACCTGACTGGCTGTGGACAGGGGATCCAGGAGGCTTGTCTGGGGTCTCCATCACAATGTTATATTCACATCTGATCATTGATTCAGTTGATCACTGATCACTCATCATCTGGAATACCTATATTACTTTCAGATGTAATATATGGATTTTTAAAAAAAAATATAAATGCTATGCTTTAATTATGTGTTTAGTTCCTATAAGCCAGATGACCTAAGGCCAGCACTGTTGTCAGGGACGCTCTAGATCAGTGGGGTTCAAGGGCTACAAATAGCATTTTTACAACCCTGAAGAGCCATCAGCTATCAGCTCATAAAAAATGTATTGATGTTGTAGTAACCTTGGGGAGGAAGGGGTTAACACGATGGTTAGCAAGTCCGAGGGGAGCCTATACAAACAAAGTACAGGCTTTTTAATTGGAGCAGCAGTCTTGCCTGTGATGCTTTGGTGACAGCAGAGCTCCTGGAAGGATGAGGAAGAGGCTAGAGATGCAGGCCTGAAGAAGGTTCCAGCTGTCAACGGAGGTGGCAGACATAATGGCCACCCTGCCCTCCCAACGTAGCCCTCTAGACTATGGAGCTCACAGGGAGGAATGTTAAGTATCGATCTCCCTGATGGGTCTCATCTCTGGGCTATCCAGCTCAAGGGGAAGAGTGTTAAGGATCGATCTCCCCTGATGGGCCTCAATTTCCTGTGTCAGTTTCTACCTCCCAAGCCTTGTGTCATCAAGGGGGGGGTGAGTTTCTATCCCCCTGAAGAGTTTCTCTGCACCCCTGTCACCACGAAGGAGGGATCATTGTCCGGGGTCCCAGTTACATCATTGGTCCTGACCTGCACCTTACTTCCAATTGGCTATTTTATACGCTGGCCATGCAGTACACTATTTAAGCCCCTGCCTTGGTTGGCTCAAGTGTTCTCCCACCATCGAACGCTAAAGGACACGTCATGAACCGGTCGGACTGATCCCCCGACCAAGACAGGGAGCTCCTGCCCATGAGGCTTTTGGGTGTACTCAAATTGCCGGCCGAACGATTACGTACTGGGATGCTGCAGCTGGTCTGCCTCCTCGTTTTGGGTTCCACTACGGTGATAGGACAGGTATTATAAACTGATACAGTTATTCTACCTCTCTCGATTTGTTTCTTTCCCCCTTTTTCTTCTTTTCTGTATAATAGCATTTATACATTGTTTATACGTGTAGTCTTTTTTTCCTTTAGGCATTGTTTATAAGTATAGCTTTTTCCCATTTACGCATTGTTTATAAGTGTAGTTTTTTCCATTTATACATTGTTTATAAGTGTAGTTTTTCGTTTGTACCCTGTATAGTCCTTTTACTACATAGCTGTTATTGTCCCACTTGTATCTTGCATAGTCTTTTTTCACTGTGTAGCTGTCCCCCCCCCCAACATACATAGGCATTTTTGTTGCTATTTTGTTGTATGCCTTTATGAGACCACTATAAAATTTTTTCTACTGGAAATTGGTGTCCATCTCCTTGGCGGGTGTCACCGGTCCATCGCAGTTACATTGTGAACCCTGGGGTTCAACACCAGTGACATCCTTGCCAAAGATAATCTCAAGCTTGTAAGTGACCAAGCATGAGTAGAACAGGAAATGTTTAGATGTGGGCAGGGTATTTGTTTTGGTTGGTTTTTGGATTCCTCCGTGCTGAGGACATGTACTCCCTCCCACCACTCTGTAACCACCTAAGTTAAATCCCAGAAAAGCAACTCACTGTATTTCTTATCTGTTCTTTTTTACCCTTTTAAAGTAAGCTCTGGTTCTGTGTCCTGAAAGACAAGAGGTTTTGAGTGCGGGTGCCTCAGACTGCGCAGCCAACTTCTAAAGGGGATTCTGTCCCATTTTCAACTGACACCACAGCTAGGGTTAAATCACTCTTCTGGGGGAGGAAGAAAAGCGATTGAGGATACCTCATGGGAAGGAATTCCCACGTGCTCCTTCCTGGGTTTTCAAGAGGTTTTTGCAATTGAATGTTGGCACCAGCACCACGCCAAGGTCAGGAAATTGGTAGCCTTTGGAGTTTTAAAACAAGGCTTTAGCACCAGTGGGGTTTAAGGCCTGTTGAAGGCCGCCACCTTCTGCCCTCAAAGTGCCAGAGTGGGAAACCAGCTTTGACAGATATATTCATACAGTGTACTGTACACAATTAAGGATTATAGATCTTCACATATTTAAACATTTATTTAGTGCAAAGCAATTAAAAATTTTAAAAACTGTCAGACTGTTTTTTAAAAGGCTTTTACCATTTCTAATTTTAAAATTTAAAATTAAAAAAATACTGTTAAAAAAGTTTGTTTTATTTCAGTGACTGTTACACCCAGAGCTGGGAAGGCTAGGAGCAGACAACTGTAGGAGGCTGGGCGGGCTAGGAGTGGGCACCTCGAGAGAGGCTGGCAACTGCAGCCTGGCTCTAGCTGGGACCAGATGGCAGACCACTAGGACTCAGTGGAAGCATGTCAACCACAGCCCAGCTCCTCGCTGTGTGCTGAGATCAGCAGAAGGCTGGCAGCTGCAGCCTGTCTCCTGGCTATGCCCTGGACCTGGTGGGAGACCTGCACCCACAGCCTAGCTCCCAGCTCTGCCCCTGCATAGCAGGAGCCCCACACCCAGCTCTGCCTCTGTCCAGGGACCCAGAGGGAGACCTATGGCTGCAGTACAGCACCCAGCTCCAACCTGAACCAAGTGGGACCACAGACGAGGTCCCAGCCACATGCCAGGACCAGGTGGGGGACTCATGGCTGCAGCTCAGCTCCCAGCCAGCAGGAGCAGATGGCAAGCCATTTTAAAAAGCCTCACAAGTCACTTTTGGCCTGCTGGCCAGGGGTTGAGAACTGTTGGTCTAGATACTTAGTTCTGGCATGACTGCAGCTGATTGGATTATTCCTTTGAAGATCCCTTCCAGGCTGACACGTGTATGATTCACTGATTTATGTTTGGCCTCCAAGACAGTGAATGACAGGATTTGTAGCTGGAGGTAAGGAATACATTGATTACTGTGGGCTCATTCTTGTCTGTGGGGAGGGATGAAGTTTCCTAGGTAGAGGTGATAGAAGGCATTTTTAGAAATGGAAGCTGCCTGATCATTTAAGCTCCCACTGATGTCAGTGGAAACCAGGATCCAGGTTGTGTGAGTTGCAAGCTAAGCAAACGACTGGGGGGAAGTTTGGGTTCTCCCTTGGCAGCTCCTGATGGGGGGAGTGCAATTTCCCTCAAAAAGCGACTCCTCAGTGAGATCAGCACAGGGTGCCTTGCAAGGGAGCATCTGTGTCCTGCAGGAACCTGGGGCCCCCTTCAAATCATCCTCATCTTGGTTGTGTCAGATGATGTTGACACTGTTGCACTGTTTGGTGCCAGGAGTTCCTAAAGCATCAGGTACCTATGTGGGGCAAGATGATCTAAGAGAGGCAGCTCACCATCAGTGTTTCTTGCAGGCTGCGTGGGTGGGTGGTCACACAGTGGCTGCTGCTCACCTACACAGGCATCACTGGCACCTGCACACAGGAGGCAGCCACAGCCCCTATTGAGCCTGGAAGACACATTCTTCCAGCCTGCAGGGTGCTGCGCCAGGCTGAGAGTTTTTAAATCTCCCACCTTGAGCATGCTCAGATGTATGCTCAGGGCAGGAGCAGCCCATGTGCAGGTAGCAGCTCTGGCAGCCAGGTAAGGGGGAAGGGGCCTGGGGGGGGGGGTGGGGGAAAGGGCGCCCGGGGGGGAAGAGCAGGGGGGGGTCGGCGGGCAAGGCCAGAGGATCCAGGAACCAGAGGGCAGGTTAGAGAAGGGGTCTTGGGAGCCAGCACCCAGTGAGTGGGAATTTGAACCCCTGTTGCCATGGGACAGAGGAGGCTTTGGGGACAGGAAGGGGCCAGCTGCCCCCTCTGCCCTGGTTTGTCCCCAGCTGGGAGTCTCAGTGCAAGCATTGCTCTCAGAGGCTGATGAGGGAAGGTGAAGTCACGAGTTGAGCCCCACAGGTTTACTCTGGGAGCTTGAATCAGACAGCAGGAAGCCACGCCTCAGCAGGCACTCTGGGGCTGGATGGTTAGAGGAGGCTCTTGCTAGGGTAGGGGAAAAGCAAGTTAGTGCAGACAGTGAGGGCAGAGCTTCATGTTTTACCCCTTCATGCCCAACCTATCCCCTGGCAGTAGCTTGCCCCGTCCTGCACCAGCTCTGACGTAAATTACACCAGCTTGCCTGTGTGGTTTCTTTTCCCACATTCCCTTTATTTTACCGTGGCTATCTGTGCTAGGGGATGGAAAGATCCCCATCCTGGCACAGCCAGGTGAGCATGTCCTCATTTCTTTGGCTGTGGTACCTTTTAGATTCCATTTGCCACCTCCACCCTTATCCCCAATCCACCCTTGGGGGGGGGGGGGATGTAGTGGCAGAGATATGGCTGAAGCTATTAATGTCTTAACAGATGAGTAACCATATATATAGTCATTATATACTGTAAGGAACATGAAAATTAGGGGCTACAATGTCACCCTTGTGATCCTGTCTTTCTCACAGTCAGTTGCACTTTAAACAGTCTGTCTGGCCCTAGCAGTTGGCTTCTTTTGCTTCTAGAGTGCTGGTAATGATATTTAATATTTATATTGCAGTAGCACCGCCTGTCCCAGTCATGGACATTGGCCCCTGCACGCTAGGTGCTATATAAAGACAGAACCAAACTCAGAATGTTGTGCTTGTGCTTGTGCTTGTGGGAGAGAAGTTCTCTGAAAAATGTACCTGAAAGGTCACTATTCTGATAGTCTAGCCTCTCAACCTCAAAATCTCCTCGTTCCTATTTTGATTCTTGACCACTAGTGCTGGTTACTTCCACCTGGTCTGCAGAAGCGAAAATAGATGGGACAGTTTTCCTCTTTTACTCTCATACTCAGGCACAGGTGCCTGGGATTCAGGAGATGGTTTAAATGCAAATCCCATTCCCCCTCACCTTTCAACTGACCTTTTCCAATGCAAAGTTTCTCTTCCCATTAGGTATTACAACCCCCTGGTTTCCCCTTAAAAAATCTAAATTTGGCTTCTAAACAAAAACAACACTGTTCAACTACCCAAATGCAATGTGCTGATTCTGTCTGCTGCTGTTGGAATTTCATTAGTTTGTGCCTTTTAATTTTTTTTCCTGAGGGCTCAGACAGCTTGTTCTGTCTATCCTAGGTACCCTAGAAATACCGGTCAGTAGGTGTCCATTCAAATGCAGTTACTGTGCTTTCTTGTCCACCAACAGACGTGCCTCCAACCCACCTTCAAGTGCTGGCTTTGTTTTGCCTGAGTCTGTAATTCAGCACCACCCTGCCTACTTTGAGCCTGGCCTTTAACCTAGTGACATCTAGCACAAGGATCAAGTTGTGTGGAAGCCCACACTCCTTGCAGCAAACTAGTAACATTGGTGCAAATTCTGGGAAGCCAGCAGGTGGGTGGGGAAGGCGGTCATGGTGTAGCCTGAGATTTTTGCCATCTCTTTAGTATCACAGAAAAACCTTAATTTAATAAGGACACATATGGGTAGAAAATAGTGTAAGGCAATCTAATAGGAATTCTATGTTAAAATAAAATTGGGAAACAGTATAATATGTAATAATCAGTGGTAAAGAATTCATAAATTATCATTTATCAATGTTTAAAACAAAGTTGGTATTCAGAGGGCATTCAGCAAGTAAAATGGAGAGATCAGCAAGTGAAATGGAGAGCTCATAGGTTTAGCAGATTCCATAGGTATATCTCTATCAGCAGATTCAACAGATGTATTTTTTTGGAAAAGTAGGTCAAGATGGAGGAAGATTTTGAACTTTTGAACTCACTCAGTCCCCCTCCCATCAAGTATTCTAAGGTGTCCACCCGCTGTCAAAGGACCCATCAAAAGTATTGATTTTTGGTCAGGTGGCAGGTGAAATCACCCTTTTTCCAATTGGGTGGAGATGAAATCACACCTTTGAGATTGGTCAAGGAGAAGATGGGAGTGGCAGAAGAGCGAACAAAAGGTGCTGCACGGAGCAGAACTTCGGAGATCTCTCCCACTCCTTACTGGGTTCCACTGGCCTCTGGCTATGTTCCCGCCGCACTAAGGAATCTCACTCACACTCACCCCTAGAGAGAGTGACAACGTCTCTAGTGGGAGCCTGGGAGCTGGGTCTTCGGACTTTGTCTCTGAAAGGCACAGGGTTGGATCTCTAAATGGTGATTCAGAATTCAGTCCTTGAGCTGGGTTTTTAACTCAGTCTCAGAAGGGCCTCCAATAAAACTCACAAGGAGGTAGCTAACTCAGTCCTACGTATAGCTTGTGAGCAACAAGCTGATACTTTGTAGCTCTGGTCTCCAGGCAACTGCACCTGCAAGCTGCTGAACATTCTAAGCTGTGCCTAAGTTCTCAGTTTCCAAGGCAACCAGACCAGACTGCACTTGCAAGCTCCGGGAACATTCTGAGCTGCTCTCAGTTTCCACGGCAACCAGACCAGAGCTGAGCAGAGAAAGATCTTCAGCCTGCAGCTGCCAGCCTCCATTTTAGAGAAGATCCACCATCTCAGCAGAGACTTTTTCTCTCTCCAATTTTGGGGTAAGAAAAGGGTCCCGAGGAGGGGAGGAACACTAGCAGAAAGCCCTAAGATCTTTAGATTATTTTAAATACTGCCAGGAAGCCCAAGCCTTACAATGTAACTTTATGATTATAAGTGAATTACCTCAAAAGAGTGAGACAAGAAACACAGATTAAGATCTAAAGGCGTAATAGTAAGAGCTGAGATCTCTCCATTCAGTAAGTGACTGGCCCTCACTTGCTGAATGTTCTTTTGTGTACCTAAGTGTTGTGTCTATGTTATAATTGTATACAATAGTTTTAATGTGTTATGTTACTGTTGAGCTATTTGTGAAGCACATATAAGTTCCCTGTCAGTTTTCAGAGCAGATATTACAATAAATCTGATTTTTGCCTTTGACAAATCATTGGCTCCACGTCTTTTATTGCTTCTGGTCTGTGCTTGATCAGTGGGCTGTAGCTGTATTCCCCACTCAGGACATTTACCCTGGGGTGCTGGTATTTGTCCATTTAGGTGAAAAAACGGTCCTCTCTCTCGTTGCCCCCGAGGGTTTCCAAATTAAATTTCAGACTGGGAATTAGTAAATTAATTGATTCGCTTTTCTGGGGTAACAAGGGGTCCATGAACAGGCAGGGAGCTTGCTCAGGTGCATCTGGAACTTGTGCAGCTGCATCATCAGCTTAGCAGGAATATTGCTCACCATCTGTATTGGTGCACCTATTTGTTAGGAGGATTCTCTACTGTCTCAGGGAGCTGTGTGTGGGGCCAGCATACCATAATAAAAGATCTCCCTGGAGTATTTCCACTTTCCAGGAGCTGAAGTGCTAGGAGTAGACCAGACTTTGTCTTATTGTCTTTTTGTGAATGAAGGATTTCAGACTCCAGAACCAGGAGGCCAGCCCTCTGCATCAGCATGAAAGTAAGTCAATTCCAGCCATGTTCTTCCTCCAACAGACACATGCCCCTGGCCTCTGTCAGTACTGCTGTCTCAGGCAGTGTCCACATGCACATTACTTGAGGTCTCTGACCAGGAACCATTCTGTCCTCTGGGAAGTGATGAAAACTGAAATGGGCAGTTCCCCCTTCACCACAGGAATCCTATTGTGTTGCTCACTGTTTATGGCACCGTCATTGGAACTGACATTTCCACATAAGTCCTGTGAGGTCGGTTCCTCCTGTGACCCATTTGTGCCTTAGTCAGACCACCTGAAAATGCCTAGGTCAGGGTAGGCTGCAAAAGGAGAAGCAATTCTCCCAGCACTGGTGGGTGACACAAGTTAGCCTTCCTAAACAGCCACAAATAATGTTTCTGATCCCCACACTGGTTATCAAGACACTAAAACAAAAGTACACAGCCCTCTTATTGCATTTCACTCTCAGGATCTCAATCAGACACAAGGTCTGTAAAGAGATAAGTTCCCCTGCTCCCCAAAGGGTCAGCCACATTACAGATCCAATATGACTGTGAATCTTACCCAAAATACAATTGGTTCCTGGCAGCAAATGTACTTGCTGATGCCAGCAAATGAAATTTGCCGTTCAGGCTCTTAAACTCAAATGAGAAGACCATAAAGTTGTGCCTCCGAAAGCAGAGTGGCAGAGATACACTGCCCTGGAGGAATGCTCCTTCCGTAAGGGTGGCCCTGGAAGAAGACATGCCAACAACATATTAGGCTGCATCAGAAGGAGTGTTGCCAGCAGATCAAAAGGTGTGATTATTCCCCACTGTTTGGTACTGGTGAGGCCACATGAATATTGTGTCCAGTTTTGGGTTGCCCACTACAAAAAAGATGTGGACAAATTAGAAAAAGTCCAGCAGATGGGCAACAAAAATGACTAGGGAGCTGGGGCACATGACAGAAGGATCTAGTCTTATTTAGTCTGCAGAAGAGAAGGCCAAGGGGCAATTTGATGAGAACCTTCAACTAGTGGAAGGGGTGCTCCAAAGAGGAGGGAGCTAGGCTGTTCTCAGTGGTTAAAGAAGACAGAACAAGGAGAAAGGTTTCAAGCTGCAGCTGTGGAGGTCGAGGTTGGCTATTAGGCAAAACTTTCTCACTAGGAGGGTGGTGAAGCACTGGAATGGGTTGCCTAGAGAGGTGGTGGAATCCTCATCTCTGGAAACTTTTAAGACCTGGTTAGACAAAACCCTAGCTGGGATAATTTAGTGGAGGTAGTCCTTCTTTTAGCAGGAGGTTGGACTAAATGACTTCATGAGGTCCCTTCCAGCCCTAACATTCTATGATTCGATGAGTTGCAGGTGACAAAACTAGAGAAAGGAGCACAGTTTATCTCACCCCAAGTGGCACCCAATGAAGAGCTACCCATCCTAGTCCAAGTAGAGTTCCAGGAGAACTCTGGACAGGGCCCAGTGCAGGAAGATGCCATCAGCAAGAGACTTTGCAGGCCAGACTGGGAGAAGGATCATGACCCTGATGGGGGCTGACACTAGGGAGAAGGTTCATGCCCTTTTGAGCCTGGGGACATGTAGCCACCACCAGACCAAGTGAATGACTTTCTGCATCCCCAGGGTGTGAGCAGGAAGGCTGTGACTACCCCATGGGTGTGTCTATACTTACAAGTTATTTCAAATTAAGGAGGCTTAATTCAAAATAATTTACTCCCCAGCCACACTGGCATTTTATTATATCAAATTATGCCTTTCCTTAATTCAAAATAAGCAAAGACTAATTTAATATAATAAAAACCTCCTTTAACTTTGAAGTAATGGTTACTTTGAAGTTATTTTTTCAAATTAAGCCAATGTTAGCCAGGGAGTAGGCTTAATTCAATATAATTGCCCGATTGACTTTCCTACCTCTGCCTAGTTTGAATTAGAGAGTCTAGTGTAGACTCTCTAAGTCAAATTAATAACTTCGATTTAAAGTCTTTGCAAGTGTAGACATAGCCCATGTGAGGAACAGACTGTGAGCTTCCCTTCCCCCCAGAGATGCTTCGCCATGGGGCAAGCCAGGGACAGCCATGTTTTCCTTCAGCCACTTTTCCTTTTTCAAAAATGGATTGCCGTTTGCTCAATTGTTGTAACAGAACTCTGGCTGCAAACTATAGCTCAGGTTCTAAGATTCAATGGGTTCGGTAGGCACAACACTGAGACATGAGGTAAAAGGTAAAAACAAAATAGCTTTATTAAACAAACAGACAAGAAAATAAAAAAATAGGAAAGCACCAACGCCCCTTCAGTAGATGGGAACTCCAGTACAACTGCAGGCGCAGAGCATGGGGAGCGATGATGCGTGGCAGCGAACACAGCAGCTGCCCCCGACGACCAAGTTCCAATAATTGAAAACTAGCACCTTTTATACACTTACCCAAGAAAAAAGAGAAGGGGGAGCAGAGGCTTGTGCTATTTGTTTAATTGATACTGGCTACATTTCCTGCAGGTGTCTTAGCTTTGGTTTTACAAAGCTGACAAGCCCTGTTTGTCTCCTGCAGATTTACAAGATTGCATGTTGACTAGAACTGATTAACTGCATGCCTTAACAAGGTCAATTGGCCAGGGCTGACTGATGATGACACCACCTACTAGCTAAGCTTATCAGGTAACAAACTCTTCCCTGAGATGTGCTTTGAACTGCAAGCGTCAGTCAGAGGGTCAGGGAAGTTCCCCATGTGGAAGAAGCACCCCAGAGGGGGGACACCCTGGCCCGCTGCCAAGGTTGGGGGTGTCAAGCCCCAGGAGTCCTGAGACCCACCTTGTCAGAATTACAGGGACCCATCACACAGGAAAGTGGAAAGAGACCCTTTGAGGCCAGGCTGGCCCCTGGGGAAAGAGAGCTACAGTGTGGACTGGGATTTAACCAGTTGCTCCAGTGTGGTATATGAGCCAGGAAAGTTCCCCACAACAATGAGATCCGTCCCCCACTTACACCAGCATTTTTTGTTCTCACCCATAATTTCTCTGGTCCATCTGGGAATGACACTCCCAGGATGCCTGGGTTCTGTGTTGAAACAGTAATTGGCCATTGCGGCCAGCCCTCAAAGGCCAGTGCACACAGTGCAGGACACACGGGTCACATCCTCATAGTGTTTAATCAGGGCATTATTTCCCAGCAGCTCCCCCAACACGGCACACTGCTGGTTATCATCCCCTTTGCCCCATTGGCTGCAGAGCCCCACAGGCCTTGCTTAGGATTACCAGATGTCAGGCAAAAGGAGGACATGTCCTTTTTACGTTCATTTCCTCCATCCTGCAGGCATTTTAAAAATACATGAGTTTGTCTGGCTTTTTACTTACAGGGGTTGAAGTATGCTGGAATGCTCTGGAACACCCTATTTAGGGGGGAACATTCCAGGGCCCCCCAAAAATAGAAGAATATTACATTAATACTACATTTTTTCCATGTGTCCTCCAAAGTCCTCCTTTTCATACTTCCCTGTCCTCCTTCGGTATCTGATAACCCTAGCCTTGGTTCTGTGGGTGACAGCACCAAGGCCTTGCTAAACAGCAGGATGGAAAGTCACATGCAGGGCCTTCCCTCCACGCACCCTCCTAGGAGGAGATCCAACCATGTGAGGCAGGTGAGACAGCGCCTGGACTAGGGTTACCAGCTACCAAAGCCTGGAAAGGAGGACAAGGAAGTATGAAAAGGAGGACATTGGAGGACACATGGGGAACATGTAATATTGGTCTGTTTTTAGGGGGCTCTGGAACACTTTCCCCTAAAATAAGATATTCTGTGGCATTCCAGCATATTTTAATTGCTATAAGTAAAAAGCCAGACAAAAAATATGTATTTTAAAATGCCTGCCAGAAAGAGGACATGAAGGTAAAAAGGAGGACATGTCTTCCTTTTGCCTGACATCTGGTAACCCTAGCCTGGGCCTGGAATCTGGGAGAAGAGGCGAGTCACTGGTGGAGGGCATGGCAGGGTGAACTCTGCCTGGGGGAGCCTGCTTGCTGGAGCAGGCCTCCCACACTGATCCCTGCTCCTCTTGGACACTGTTCTTGTGGCAAGCAGCCCAGCCAGGGCCGCTGGCATAGGCAGCCCCTCTTGGCCAGGAAGAGAAGCTGTGGTTCAAAGAAAGTGCTGTTTTCAGGGCTTCTTTCAGCCGCATACTACAAACCCAGCTGTTAGCTCTTTGTTCTCTCTGGCGCAGAGCAGGAGGCCCTATCCAGGGCAGGCTGAGTGATGTGCAGTGGTGGGCAAAGGAAGGAAAAGAGGACTTCAAACAGACTGAGATGGAGAGGGGCTGTGGGGAGGGGAAACTGTTATTTCTGTACTTCTGTTTGTTTGTGCACCTGTCCAGGCTCCACTTGTCCATCTTTATAACCAACTCCCATGACACTTGCAGCCCCCTCCGATTGCCCCCTGCCCAAACGCTAACACACACGGCCCAGGTCCTGTGCTCACGCCCAGACCCAGCCCTACACTGAGCAAACCCAGAGGCCTGGTCCCACTCCCCACCCCCAGCCACTAACCCTCACTGCCCACACTGGTCCCTGCAATGCTGCCTGAAGGATTCCCACAAGCAGCCTCCAGAGCCCTGAGGCCTCTGCCTTTTTCCAGGCAATGTCATTGGCACAGAGGACAAGGGCTGTTTCTCAGGCTGTAAGGGTCCAGCCTAGCCCTGGACCTGACTGTTGTGGTGGTGCAGATGGTGCGAGAGCAGCACCCCCTATGGACCCACAGGTCAAACTGCAATAGGAGGGCAGGAGGCACAGTGCCCCACAGCCAGCTTCACACACAGCACACAAACACCCATGGCCTTTGGGTTTTTTTTGGGGGGGGGGCACAATCAGCCTTCACAGATGCAGAAAACAAGGTGCACTGGGGGAGGGCACACAGGTGTTGAGGGGCAAGTAGGTGCAGAAGCGTGTGGCTGTGTGTGTGCAGCTGATGTGGGGCCAGAGAAGAGGTGAAGGCAGAGGGGGCACAAAATGAGCTACCACAGGGCAGAGCTGGTGATAAGGCACTTAGGCTGTGTTCACACACAGGGGGTTATTTCGATATGGTTGTTTTGAAACAACTTGTATCGAAATAACACCTTATTTCGAAATGACTTAATTCGAATTAACAGTTTGTTAATTCGAATTAAGGAAAAAAGCTCAAAGCAAAATAGCAGGTTCAGGCAACAGTTATTTCAAAACAAGTCACTGTTGTTTCGAAACAACATGTTCGCACGGCGTTGTTTCGAAACAATCATTTCGAAACAACGTTGTTTCGTCCCCACATGTGGTTTAACTTGTTTCGAAACAACGCCATTGTTTCAAAACAACGGGACCCGTTGTTTCGAAACAACCGTGCGTCGTGTGAACAGCCTAAATCTTATTTCGAAACAACCTCTGTTGTTTCAAAATAAGAGGGCTGTGTGAACACAGCCTAAGGCAACCTGGGGCACAGTGGCCAGAATCGGTTCGTGGCTAGGGATCAGCAGTTCATTGATACAGAGCTCCTGGAGGGTTGGGAGGCATCCGCAATCGCAGGATGGCTCGGAAGCTGTTATAAAAACACTCATGCTTTGCAGGCAAGTCTCATGATGGGGGGAGGAGCAATTCAATGTTTTCTTTAACATGGGGGTTTGGTGCTATGTTCCCTCTAAGCTGTGCACATGTGCGCAAGCACACAGGTCATGAAACCCGTGCACACACCAAAATAAAGTGCACACAAAACAACTCAATAGTGCTAATATTTTTATGCTACTTTAAAAAGGTGTTTTCAAGTAGCATGTTTCAAATAAGGTTTTGTAATTTATAAAATCATTTCTATCACCATATCAAAGTAAAATTTAGATATTATTTGCATCATACACACTTGCTTTGTTGCGCTCACAAGTTTGACCGCACTCACTGGGCTGCATACAAATTTGGCCGCTGGTTCCAAAAATTTGCACAAAAGAAAATTTATGCACACACAGCCTACAAAAAATTAGAGGGAACATTGGTTTGGTGATGGATAGGCAGTGGCCCTTCCCTGGTCCTTTCAGCCATCACTACAGAGGCTGCTGGATGCAGCCAGACGCGGTGATTTGGTAGGTTTCGCTGGCTCCCAGGATGCCTCATACAGCTTGTGCTGCCTCTTGTCCTCACTGGGATTGCCCTGCATCCTGCTCAGACTCTGCAGCAGTCACAAGGTGGCTGCACCTTCTGGTTTGTGCACCCATGAGCTTGGGAAGCATGATTTCCATAGCCAACTTGTGCTCCCTCTGCTAGCAGGAGGGCCGAGTCTGCAGGAGCTGAACAAAGCTCCCAGGCTCCAAACCCAGAGCTGTTCCTAATGTAATCATTTTCTGGCAGCAGAGTGGGGACAAAATGCCCTGATGAGGTAATTAGAATTCTGAGCACAAGCCCACATCTGTGTGTCTGCTTCCATTGATGGATTAGCCCGCTCTGTTACCCTGGGCTAGATGAAAACTGTGCCTTCTGACCCCATTCCACACACACACACACAAAAAGAAAAAAAAAAAAGAAAAAAAAAAAAAAAAAGGTCCTTGGCTGTCAGCTTGGCACTGCCTTCTGAAACAGGGCAAAGCTTCAAGTACATGCATGAATGCATTAGCTCGGGCAGCCCAGCAATGAGAGAGCACCTGAGGGGAGGGCTGGCAGCAGTGAGCCGCCCAGTCACAGAGTGGGTAAGGCAAATAAAAGGTTCCATGTTGGTTTTATAAAGAAGGAAGTGCTGGGGCCGTGTCCCAAAGGGGCTGGAGAAAGACCCATAGACAAGAAAATATCCTTGCACAGAAAAGTGTATTGTGGTGGGCCGCTTGTGAAACAGACTAGAGAGGACTCCAAGGTGGGCCATAAATAACCATCACCCAGAGACACGGCCTTCAGTCAGGAGTGGGCACCACGCAGAGATATATTGAGACCTCCCTATCCAAAACCTTTTGTAGTTCAATAGGCAAGTCAGAGGCAGGAAGTAGTGTCAACCCCATTTTGCAGATGAGGAAACTGCGGCACAGAGAGCTTAAATGACTTGACCAAGGAGGTAGTGACAGAGCCAAAAATCAAACCCAGGCCTGTGTACTTCCCCACTCACAGTCCAGCCAGCCTTGGGGAACAGCCCACAGTAGCAGTGGCTAAAAATCACTGCTAATTATTTAGTGCCTGTATGTTTGGGAGCCCAGCTTGGGCGGCTTCCAGGCTGATGGCCATAGCGCCGAGGCCATTGTATGGGATACAGCTTGGGGCCCTAAAAACCAAGGCTAAGGCATTTCAAAATGGGCCCCCAGCACCCAGGAGCCTTCCTGAGTGAAGTGAGCTCCACAGTCCATCCCACCCCCTCCCAAATATTCCCCTCCCAAAAGCCCCCACAACTCCTGGCCTGAGCCCCTGAGCCTCCTGGCTGTGTCTTGTCTCATATGCAGCAACTCGCATCCCAGTCCAGGCTCAGTGGTCAGGCTTGTGGATAAGGGCAGCCAGTGCTCCTGCAATGGAAACACTGGGGCTGAGCCATGGTTCCTCACCATGGGTCACTCTGCTACATGTTCTGGAAACTGTGTTGTCTGTAAGCTGCAAGAATACCAGGGGCCTGGTACCTGGGGGCCTGGGGCAGCCACAGCAGAGCCTGGGATCAGGTCAGCACTAAAGTGCCTGGGCCAGACCCAGGTGGAGCTACCCTGGCAAGAGAGACATGAATGAGTAGGATCCCCACTTTCCCACCTGGAAGTGGCTGCTCCCTCCATGCAGAATTCCCACCCCCAGCCCATCACCAGCCCATTAAACGAGTCTCTGTTGCCTGTGCCAGCAGGGGTGGGAATGAACCTTCCTTGTGGGGAAATACATCACGACTTCAGCCCATCCAGTGCTGGCGAGTACTCTGGACACCAAAGGAAATGTAAGATGGCAGTGTGTGAACCAGCACATGCATCTCCCTCGCCTCAGAGTTTTAGGCTATGTCCACACGTACAGGCTTAATTCGATTTAAGTTAAATCAAAATAAGCTAATTCAAAATAAAATCATTAAACTGATTTAACTTAAATCAAATTAAACAAAAACACCAAATCAAAATAGCAAGTCTGAACACAGGATGTGCTATTTCGATTTAGGAGAGGGCACCCTGGGCAGAAGAAGGGCAATCCACGCTGGAATCGAAACAGCCTTTCTTTCGAAACAATATGTCCAAACAGCGTTGTTTCGAAACAACCATTTCGATTTAATGGCTATTTCAATTGCCTAGTAGATTTTACCATTTCGAAATAAGGTTTGTTGTTTTGAAATGACAGGGCTTGTCATTTCGAAATAATGAAAAGTCATGTGGACGTGATTTTTTTTTTTAAATCAAAGCAACGGTCATTGTTTCAATTTAAAAGCAACATGTGGACATAATGGCTGGATGTTGTTCCTGGGTCTTGGCGCCTTCATCCCAGCAGTGACTATAATGCCAATATAGTCCTTCCTAGCCCGTGAGGTAAGACAAACAGCCAGGACATCCAGAAACTAGCAGCTTCTGCCAAGGGAATTTGGCATGCTCCCCCTACCAGAGTGAACAGGAAGAAAGCTCATAGCACCTCTGGGCCAATAAAGCTCTAGCTGCCCTTTAAGGCAGGAGTTCTCAGGCAGATTTAGATGGCTTTCCTCCAAGGTTTTGCAATGCTGGGCTGTGAATTTGCTTCCTCTACACCAGTAGTTCCCAACCTTTTTCAGGCTGGGGACCCCTTTTTAACAACAAAAATTTTTGTGCCCCCCCCCGGGATGATTATGTAATCTGGCCTGTGCAAGCAGATTATGGCCCGCATCACCCTTGCAGTGCCACTGGGACAGCCAGTGAGCAGCGCTGCTGCCACCATGGCCCGCACCACTGGGGAGCTGAGCCTCAGCAGTTATGGCCCCCTGCCCTTGCCCCTGCCAGGGAGCCTCCGCAGCCTGATCCCCCTGCCAGGATCCGGCCATGGGAGGGGAAAGGCAGTCCTGGCGGGGAGCATCAGGGCTATAGCTGGATTCCAGCCTCAGTAGGGAGAGGCTCCGCGAATAGGGGCATTGCTGGTGTTGGGCATGCCGGGGCACATGCCCCGGGTCCCAACACCAGTGCCCCGGATCTCTGGTCCAATCAGGCCAGGGATCCGAGGCCCGATCCCTGGCGCGGCCCCCCCCCTCGGCCCTATCCCTGGCCAGGGGGCGGGGCCTTCTGGCTGGGGGGGGGCCTGCCCACTGGGGGTGGGGGCGGGGCCCATGCCCCAGGTCCCTCCCCACCCCAGCACCGCCTCTTTCTGTGGACCCCTTGCAACATGTCCACAGACCCCTGGGTGTCCCTGGACTACAGGCTGGGAACCACTGCTCTATCTTGCCCTGCCCCTTTCATGCATCTCATGCTACCTCAGTAAGCCAGGCCAATCATTTCCTCTAATAGTGGGCTGATTCCCTAAGTGCAGCTGTGCAGAATGCAGGAGGGAAAATCTTTCTGTGAGTAATGTTCAGCCTGGCTTTGAACATCTTTCTCCCTCTCCCAGACTCAGGCTCACAGGCATACACTCTCTTGATCTCTCTCTCTAACTTGAACACCTTTTCCAGCTACCCTGCACCCCTTGCTGGTGGCCCCAATCCAGCAGTGCTCAGTCAGGCAAGGTTTCTCTGGACCCAGTGGGAGTTTTGGCCACATGCTCTGCTCCCATTTCTGTGCATGTCTCGAGTCTCTGTGTCTGCCCAAGCAAATATTGCTGAGTTTGGGGGATCCTTTGGTAGAACTGCTGAAACATCACTGTGTTGCATGGATTTAGGTGCAGACTCCACCCCCACCCCCACCCCCCGTCTACCTAAGAGCCTCTGAGTCTGAGTGAGATTTGCACACCACCTAGCACAATGAGGGCTGAGGCCATAGCTGGGGTTCCTCGGTGCTGCTGTAATACAAATAAATAATCATCATTGATCCAAAGTAACAGCAGATACATGGTCCAGAGCACAAAGAAACAGGACTTCTTCGTTCTCCTCCCAGCTCTTACAGACTAATATAGGCCATGCAAGACCCAGGGGTTGGGATGCACAAAGGGACATAGGTATTGCAACATGGAACAGCATGACAGCAGCACAGAGCAAGTTCAGCGCTGTCATGGGGTGAGCCCACTTTCTTCCATTGCAAAACGCTCTTCTCTATATGAAGCCAGCCAGAGTAACCGTACAGGACATACCAGCCCACGCAGTCCAAGCCAAATCCAGCCATTTCCTTGGCTCTCCATGACCCACTTACCACTGTGTTGTGACACAGTAATTAGCCCTGACCCTGTGGTTGAGAGACACTGCTCTGAGCCGCACTCATTGCCCTCAGTGGGGCCTGGCTCCCGTTTGAAAAGTACTATTGTTATGAAGAAAGGCCACCTCTGCCCACAGCCCATGGGCCAGATCTGCTCCTGTTACACACCTGCATGAAGTGGGGCTTCCAGACCTGTCTAGACCCCTGAGCCAGGGGCGTCGCTGCCCAGGGGAAGCACCCAGGGCATGGGCCCAGGCCACGCCCCCTGCTACAAGGCCACACCCTCAGCCAGGGAGGGGGCCAGGAGCAGCTGGGGAGGGGGCCAGGAGCATCCTCCATGGCTGAGCCCCAGATCCCTGGTCGGGGACGGGGCCACCACGACCACGGGCGGCTGAGCCCTGGATCCCCAGCTGGGGACGGGGCTGCCATGGCCACAGGCAGCTGGACTACGGATCTCCAGCCCAATTGGGCTGGAGACAGGGAGGGGTGCCCCGCCAGACCCGGGGCACTGGCGCCAGGACTCAGGGCACGTGCCCCATGTGCCCGGTGCCAGCGACAACCCTGCCCTGAGCACCACCAAGCAGCCCCAGTGCCCATTGGTCAGTGGGAACTGAGACTCCCCAATGTGTGTGGGTGCCTTGCTGGCTGCAGGACAGGAAGCTGCTTACCTGGGAAGCTGGAGCTGACTTGGGGCTTCCCCGAGATCCACAAGCTGAGACCTGGCCCAAGCCTGATGCCCTGAGGAGCACCATGAGGGCCTGGGCACCTGTGCGAAGGAGAGAGTCAACTGTGCCAGCAGCTAGGAAAGGGTCGGTGTACAGGCTGCTAATGCACAGAGGTGGATGAGGCACCAGGCGAGGTGTCTGTCTATCATTCCTTTGGCTGTCCAGGCCACCACTTCAGTTGTAAGGAAAGAGCTGCTAGGGCTCAACAATTGTTTTATGTTCATACCTGATGCAGCCAGCCCAGAGGTGCCAGTCTCAGCCCTGGTATAAAGTGAGCACTGGTCAGTGCCCAGCCTTGTCGCCACTGGGCTCATGAGTTCTCTTGCACTGAAGGTTTGGCCTACTCAAAATACTAAGCTTGCTAGTGTCCCAGGCCTCACTTCAGGGTAAAATGGCAGTGCAGCCCACTGAAAGTGAGCTAAAGCAATGCACGCTGGGCCCTGGAGAACCTCAAGGGCACATAGGCACCTAATTCTCATTCATGTAAATGGGACTTAGGCACCTAACAAACCTTTCAGATCTGGGCCTGCATTTGGCCATAACTCTCAGACAGTGTCTGAGAACAACAGCCTAGAACCCCCATCGTCACTGCTGCCGTATAAGACATGGTCTGTGTAAAGTGAGCCTTGTGAGGTGCCATTTAAATCTTGATCCATTGCACATTAATATCCATTGGCAGTGTATATGCTTACTGAAAGATGTGGTGAGGAAGCACCTGTAGTGGAAAATAAGAGCCCAAATCACAAGGCTAATATAACAGGCCAGAGGTGAGTCCTGAGGCCTGGAAAACTAAGCCAGGGTACAAAGCCAAAGTATGGTCAAAGATGTGGAAAACCCTTGTAAAGAGTCGTGGAAATTAACAGTAGCTAGCTAAGATTCAGATGCATGTGTTATTTGGCTACTTTGTAAAAGTACTGAAACATCATGACAGTAGCTCTAGGACCTGACGTCATTGAAGAGATAACAGATCATTTGACCTTAACAAATGTCATAACGATATGCTATATTAAAAGTTTTTGGTACAATATCTCATACTTGGCGATGGGTAGGACTAGAGCACTGAGCATTGTCAGGCTGCCACGGAGGAAACCTGGCAGAAAAGACCTGCCATCAGAGCTGACTTAAGGGGCAAGCCAGTATGGCACCGGCTCAGGGCACCAAAGCTTAGGGGTGCCAAGCACTGACACTTAGGAGCGCCAACGCCAAAAATTTGCAGCTCCCTGCACTTGCTGGCTCCCTGTACTCCCCAGGACAGCATGGCCAGGCTGGGCTGGGCCCTCTGCCATGGGGTTATATGACTTTGCTGTGTGACCATCAACCTGGCCCCACCGCTCCTACCCTGCAGGGGGCAAAAAGCAAAAGCTGGCTTGGGTCACCACATCCCCTGAGCTGGCCATGCCTGCCTAAGTCAGAGGGGCGCAGCCAGTACTGTGCTAGCTTGAGCAGGGCCAGATTTCTGTGAGACTGCAGGGCCCTCCTTGAAGCCAGGGCCTGGGGCTGCAGTCTCTAAAGTAGGGGTCTCAAACACGCAGTCCATGGATTGCATGCAGCCCCTAAAGTTATTTCCTGCGGCCCACAATGACACTATTGTGATTGATATTTGCAATATTGTTGTATGAAAAGGTTTCAGTCTTGCTGCCCTCAGGCTAACATACTAGTCCTCATGTGGCCCTCTACTAGTCCTCATGCGGCCCCCGTGCTGATTTGAGTTTGAGACCCCTGCTCTAAAGCCTTTACCTTAATTTGGCACTGGGTGTGAGGCCTGAGCAGGAACCTGGGCTGTGTGAGACACACAGTGTGAACGTCCCAAACACCCCAGAGATGCTATGTGGGGCCCCTAGACCAGAAGGTGGTGTTGGGTGTTGGTTTTCAACCTTTCATTTTTCTTTATTTTTTGTTTTTATTTGGTGACTATTTAATTAATTAATTTGCTTTGAACTATGCACACTGGTTAATGGGTCAGGGAAGTGTCCCATACAGAGAGAGCACCCTGAGCTGGGGATACCCGAGCCCCCAACCTAAGTGACCATGGCAAGGTTGGGAATTGAGCCACCTAGGGATCCTGGGCCCAGTCCTGTCAGGGCTGCAGAGAATACGCCCCACAGGAGAGTGAGAGGGAAGCCCACAAGGTCAGGCAAGCCTCTGGGTAAAGAGAGTAGGATCAAGGACTCAGGTCCTGTCATTAGCCCATTGTTTCCCAACCTTTTCAGTAACACAGCAAACTGAAATAAAGCAAACAATTCCATGGCACATCAACCTTTTTCAGCTGAATTGATTGCTTATAAATGTCACTTTTACTTACATTTACTATGGTTACGGTTTTACTAGAGAGGTTTGAAACATCGTTCAAACAGCGAACTAAAGAAAGATCAAATGCATTAAAGTTTCAAATCCAATGGAAAAAAATAACGTCAGCTCAATTTTGCCCTTTGGCCACCTGCATAAATTCTCCAATCTGCAAAGTGCCTGACAAAGTGGGATTTTCTTCCATGAACGCTCATGCAATAAATAAATTTTGTTAATCTTTAAGTGTCACAGGACTCCTTGTTTGCATTTGGAATGTTCACATTTCAGAATTGAAAAACTGATAGCTCACTTTTAATTTGATTTAATTTTTCATTGAGTTTTACGAGTTGTAATTTTGATTGGATAGAATATTGTTTAAGCTGAAACAATATTTGTTTTACATTGAGTTTCATTGCCTTTGTACAAAATTTCACAGCACATTTGGACAGTTCTCACTGCACATCAGCACATAGGTTGAAATCCATTGCACTAGCTAATGCTACAGAGGCAATGAATGAGCCAGGAAAGAGCCCCATCATAGTGGGACCATCCCCCGCTTACACTGTGGACTCTGTTCAGGGGAAGAGAGCCCAGGCTGCAAAGCAGATGAAGCCTATACATCAAGACTCTGTAGCCTGCCTGCACCATCTGTCAGGTGAGACATGGCAGATGCCAATCCTGTGCTGG
The DNA here is from genome assembly GCA_007922195.1 of Podocnemis expansa. NCBI lineage: Eukaryota > Metazoa > Chordata > Testudines > Podocnemididae > Podocnemis > Podocnemis expansa. The sequence goes on from ML681997.1 coordinate 29,300,873, forward strand.
GTGTAAGAACTGAGACTGTGAAGTCCTTTTCACTTCTATGGTAACTAGCGCTAATCTTTTAAGCCAACCACTTATCATCATGTAAATGCTATCATAATGTGGATACGAAATCTGGTCTGAAGTGGTGAGCACGTTTGGGAAAATCTCAGCTTGGTGAACAAAAGCTGATGGGAGTGAGCAGACTAATTGATGAGCTTGCACTGTGCTGCGCAAGGTTGCGCATACCTGTAGTGCAGAGCTTGAAGCTGGGAGAATTGGCTGGTGCCTGCTTCCAATTGTGGGTTCATGAGTGGCTGAAGGAAATGCTGATGCACCAGTGGGACCTGCTTTCTGACTGGGTACACAGCGCCACCTGGTGGTCTGTGGGGTGATAGCTGATCCTGGAGGGAACCACCCCAGGTTCAATAGGCTGGATGCAGGGTGTTATCCTGTCCCAAACTCCGGTGAGCCTTGGCTTACCTTGCAGGCTTCAGTGATCAATTACACTGGCAAACAGGTGTCAGCTGCCATGTCAGGAGGAGCTGGGCAGACAGGCTGGTTCATGCTCTCCCAGTTACAGGACACATGCTGTACTACACTTTCATTCCATTGACACCTGAGCTATCAGTGGTGAGGCCAGAAGACCAGTGAGCAGCTACAGCCAACCAGGACCAGCACTGAGGGGCTGAATGAACTTCCTTGGATCAAATAGGAGCTGACCTGGCCCTGCCTAGAACTAAAACAAGCCTAAACTCTGAGTTTTGTGGTGAATTCTTTCCCTCTCCCACCTTCATCTTATTTTTTGCAGCTGCCTTTGTCCTGCAAGGGCTGGGAATGGAGTTGATGTGAGACCTGTCAACGGAGGTGGCAGACATAATGGCCACCCATGGAGGATCGATCTTCCCTGATGGGCCTCAATCTCCTGTGTGAGTTTCTGCCTCCCTAGCTTTGTGTCAACAAGAAGGGGGGTGAGTTCCCCCCCCCCCGAAAGTTTCTCGGCACCCCCGTCACCACGAAGGAGGGGTCATTGTCTGGGGTCCCAGTTTTATCATTGGTCCTGACCAGGATCCCACTCCTAATTGGCTATTTTTACTCTGGCTGGGCAAAATTCTATTAAAACCCCCTGTCTCAGCTAGCTTGTTGTTCTCCCACCCTCGGATGCTAAAGGGCACGTCGTTTGTTTTTTTTTGGGGTGTACATGGATTGCCGGCCGAACGATTAAGTGCTGAGATGCTGCAGCTGGTCTGCCTCCTTGCTTTGGGTTCTACTGCGGTCCTGGGACAGGTATTATAAATCGATATAGGCTTCCTAACTTCTCTTAATCATTCTACTTGGTACCATTTATATATAGCCTGTGTTTGTAGCTTCTTCACCTGAGTTTTGCATAGTTTGTGTAGTTGTTATTATTTCCTCTGTATCCTGCATAATCTTTTTATGATATAGTTGTTTAAGGTCTAGCATAGTTTTGTGTTGTTAATTTGCCAGGTGTTTTGTTAGTCATTTGTATTTTGCATCCTTCTTACTGTATAATTGTTCATTACTCTGCTTCTGCTCTAAACTTATATCATATCATAGGGCTGGAAGGGACCTCATGAGATCATTGAGTCCAACCCCCTGGGAATTGAACCCAGGACCTTCTGTATGTTAAGCAGAGGTGCTAGCCACTACACTATTTAAACTGCTGGCCCCAAACTTCCCCAGTGTACATGGGGGGAGTGTGGGGGTTTATTTGTCTCTCATCTGACTTTTTTTTCATTCTGCCACCCACCCTTCTTGGCTAGCAAGGAGGAATGGCTTCCAGCCATTGGTAAATACGCGTCGGGTGGGCTGGTCAGTGCCTATACTGATGTTGAGGCAGTAAAAGGCCAGAAAAGTCCTTGACTTATTATGGCCACCCTCTTGTAGGTCATTAATCCATACTGTTATTTAACTATAAGTACTTTTGTAGGTTGTAAGTGTTTTGCATAGACTTACATGCTTTATCCTGTTGTTTGGCTGGAGGTGTTTTACAGGTGCTTTATATAGACTTTCTTGCTCCACACTGTTACTTGGTTATAAGTGCTTTGCATAGGTTTTTAGCTTTATATTGTCATTTAGTTATAAGGGTTTATTTAGATTTTGCTTTATGCTATTAGTTGGTTATAAGTGTCCTATATAGATTTTTGCTTCATATTGTTAGTTGATTACAAGTGTTTTTGTATAGATCTCCTTGTTTTACACTGTTAAGTGGTTAAGGGTGTTTAAGGTGTCACTATAAAAGTAGCTTTTTTGTTTACTTGAACTGGTGTCTGTCTCATTGGTGGGTGTCGCCGGTCCATCCCAGTCACATTGCGAACCCGGGGTTCGACAAGACCCTGATGCAGAAATGCTGTGGACTGTGCATGAGGGTCTGCACTGGATGATCCAAAAGGCAGGTGTGGCTCCTGGTTGGAAACTGACCCTGAAACCCTTTCCCTACACTGGCAGAAGTGCAGCATCTAAGGCCATGTCCATACTACTGCCTGTGGACAAAATGTATGTTGCTTGGGGTAAGAATATTCCACCTCCCCTTGAAAGATTAGTTATGCTGACATAAGCACCCAGATTCACAGCACAGTGCTAGCCAGAGATGCTCTCCTGTCATCGGAGTTTATGCTGGCTGTGGATGTGGCGGGTTTTTTAATGTGATAGGAGATCTCTCTCCTGTCAGCATCTCCCGCAGACTAGCAACAGCTGTACCCCTACAGGTAGATGTGGACTCAGCAGGTGTGATACTTAGTGCCTCCAGTGAGGAGAGGTAGTCCAGAAGGCCACTGACTATGCCTCACGTCAGCATAGAAGTGAGCAGAGGTGGCACAGGATCCCTGCTGCTGAGTGCACACTTTCCAGGGAACATCTAGGCGTGGGAAGGACCTGCTCTGTCTACATGCCCAGCCCAGGGGCTGGGCGCTGGAATGTCAGCTATGTTGGCAAGACAGACTTCCTTCTACTGTCTTCATAGTTCTGAGTGTGCCTGTGAGTTCATGGCATTAGTAACACCCCAGCCTGAGGGCATCAAACCCAGCACCCTGATGCATGTATCTGTCACTGCCAAGCTGCTGGTGCAGGCCATGCTGTGCTCAGGAGGAGCTGAGCGCTGACTGATGGCTTGACAAAGACTCTAGCTGCCACAATGTCATAATGTGGGCTTTGGAGACCCACCCAGGCTGTCTGACAAGTGAAGATTAATGCTGGCCAGAGTGTGGGCAGAGGGCACCCAACAGTTTCCTTGCCTGCTGTGCCCATCCACAGCACTGCAGAGAAGCAGCTGCACCAGGCTTGGGAAGACAAAGTCACCTGCAATGTTGGGGTGCTTTCAGGGCCCCCCAGAGGACTTATGGGGCCTGGGGCAGATTTGATGTGAGGGCCCCTGTGACCCGGGCCTCCTGGGATAACCTTCTGAATGTGCCAAAATCAGGGCAAGCTGCAAAAACAGGGGCCAAACCCCTAAACCACCGATGGGTGGTACTTAAACCAGTCTCCCAGTCAGTAACAAAACATGTTTCTGATTCCCCACGCTGGTCATCACTAAGCATAACAAAACAGAAACAGCAGTAAAGCCAGTGCAGCCCCTGGCCGTGGTGCCCCATCAGGCCAGTGCTGGCTTGCTGGGAGCCGTGTCAGCAGCACTCAGAGTAGCCCCACAAAACAGGATAGGTGGTAGCGCAGGTGGGGGCTGCTCTCACAAGGGGGTGCCCCTTCCTTGCAGACAACCAGCTGAACCTGGCCTTGCTGGTAGAGGGTGGAGTGACACAAACATGTGGGGAGCTGCTCAGTTCACCCGAGAGTGGGCCCTTCTAGTGGCAGGGTGGGGGCTACCAGAGGGCAGCGGGGGGCTATAAGAAGGCAGGCATGGCCAGTGGTGTCAACATGGGGCTCTGCTGAGGCCGCTGCAAACATGCAGGCATCCCCTTCTTACCATTGCACAGTGTGTTGCAGACCACCCCCCCCCATGGCCATGCCAATGAGAGGCCTCTTTGTGGCCTCTCCTTGGTGCCAACCCTCAACCAGGGGCCTGGCTGGCTGCACCCAGCCCACATGTGCTGACACACTCGAACCCCACAGGGGCTGGCTCCAACAGACACAGTCGTGGGCCTCACTCCACAGGGCTGGCCTTACCATGAGGCAAACTGAGGTGGCTGCCTCAGGTGCCAGACTATGGAGGGGTGCCATGAGGCCCCAGAGTGTAGAAAATTGTGTCTGCTGCTGGTGCAGATGTATCCTGTCTGCTCGAGATGCACAGAGATGGTGGAGTGCTGTGCTGGAGCAAGGAGGGCACAAGAGCCATAACAAGCAGGCAAGAGAGAAGGAATAACAGAAAGCAACAGGAGCTGCAAGGAAAGAGAGGAGGAGGAGCCTCTTATGTTCCTATCTAGCACTTCTAAGAGCCTGGACTGATTAATACCAGCTTCTCAGGGAGCTTCCTATTTCCTGCTTCATCCCTGAACCCACTTGAGGAGAACAGTCAACTGAAGTAGTAGGAGCCAGTTAGGCCCTTAAAACACTGATATCTTCCCTCACTGAGGCCCTGCTACCAGCCTACTTATTTGTCCCCTTCAACTGAGTGCTGAGAACCACTATAGCTGGCGCAGAACGGTAGTCATAAGTGAAAGAAGAAAATGCCCTTCCAGGGCAGCATTCAGAAAAAGCAAGCAAGCAAAGGGAGCTTTTTCTAACTAAGCAGGAAGGAACATATGAGATACATGGACACAAATGTTGCTCACAATGAGCCTTCAAGCTCCAGCGAGGATGTGAGTGGTGAGGAGATGCCTGCTCTTCCAGTTCGTCAGCGTGCAGGTGCCCTGGCAGCTACTGCAGCATCCCTAGCTCCATCTTAAATGGATGTAACCATGCACATTCCTGAGCAAAAGTGTAGATCAGAGAAGACTGTGGTGGAGGCACAAGAAACAGCTGCTGCTGAGTTTAGTTCCTTAAGTCTAGATAATCCAGGACTGTGGACCCGCTTGAGCAGTCAGGGCCATCCCTAGGGGGAGTGTGGGGCCCTGGGCAAATTGCCCTCTGTGGGCCCCACCCCCCAGCCCCAAGCACTAGGGGGTGGGGCCAGCTGGCCCAGGGGAGGGGCAGATCCCCCAGGCCACATGCACTGCTCTCGGCTCCATGCTGGTGGGGATGAAGCAGGAGGCAGTGTTGCCAGGTTGCTACAACCGGATCTGGGCTGGGACCACCGGCTGCGCCTGGCCAGCAATACCGTGACAGCAGCTGCAGGAGGCAGGAGCTGGAGCCAGGATAGGGCCACTTGCCACTTGCTGGCAGCAGCAGGAGCTGTATCAGGCTCTGGTTCACCTGCTGGCAGTGGCTGGGGCCAGATCCAGCTTCAGGCCACTTGCTGGCAGCAGCAGGGGCATATCAGGCCCACACGGGCTGCCTGCCATTTGCTGGCAGCAGCAGGAGCCATAGCTGGCTCCAGGATGCCTGCCACTTGCTGGCAGCAGCTGGGGCCGGATTGGGCCGCAAAGCCAGACTGGGACCCCGAGACAGATCAGGCCTCGGGAAGAGGGCAGGGCTAAGGTCCAGGCCTCGACCCTTTTCTTGATGCAGCAACATTCCTGCTTATACTGCGTGGGCCACAGTAAGTGAAAAACTTCATGTTCCCCAAAGACAATGAAAATAGAAGTGTCCATCCAACACATTCCTGGCATGAAATCCCCAGTGATGACAAAGTGAAGAGGCCATGGCTTATGCACTCAAAAACCTAGAATGCTACCTACTGTTTTTATTGCAAACTCGTCCAGTCTAATGTTCCAGCCACACTGGGTTCTACAGGAACAAAGGACTAAAAAATCTGGCTAGAAATCTGGCATGCCATGAGAAGGCATCAAATAAAAAAATTACCAGAGAGCATTCCCTGAGTGGAAAGAGGTTGAGATGAGACTAAGCTTAAAGGCCACCATAGAGGATCAGTGTGATGCTGTCTGGGTTTAGGAGACTGTTTATGATAATCTTTCATATTAATATTTCATATTTGAAATAATCCATAAGTGATAAGCCATGTTTGGTGCCAATAGAAAGGGAGTAACCTGACAGGAATAATTCTATGTTCTGTGTAGCTGTCATAGCTGTGTTATAAGTTTGGAATATGTTTGTTCTATATGGCTATGTCCACACATACATTGTTATTTTGAAATAAGTTATTTCAAAATGAGTTATTTCGAAATAAAGTCCTTCTTTCAAAATAAGTTAATTCGAATTAAGAAAATGTTAATTCGAATTAAGGGAAAAGCTCAAAGCGAAATAGCATGTCCAAGGACAGGATTTGTTATTTCACTTTAGGAGAGGGGCATCATGGGCGTGTGGCAACATGCCCCCCCCCCCGCCCCGGGCCATGCCCCCACCCAATATAGGTTATTTTGAAATAACATGTCTGAACAGCATTATATGGAAGATGGCCACCACAGGAGTCCTACAGGTCCGTGGCACACCTCTTTGGGGTTGGCAGGTCCACCATTGGCACCCCTGTTATGTTAAAATAAACATCCTGATCCAGGTCACCAGGGCCATTAACAGGAGCCTGCTGTGGCACCTCGTCACACAAGGGGAACTGCAGGACACCATGGACAGCATGGGCACCCTAGGATTCCCAAATTGCGTGCGGGTACTGGATGCCATGCACATCACTGTGAGGGCCCCGGAGCATTGAGTGGCAGAGTACCGGAATCACAAGGGGTACCACTCTGTCATCATGCAGGCCCTTGTGGACCACCGGGAGTCTTCCAGAACTGTTACGTGGGTTGGCCAGGGAGGGCACATGCTGCCTGAGTCCTCTGGAACTCTGCCCTGTACCGGGGCATGGAGGCGGGCACCTTTTTCCCCCCCATAACATCAATGTCGGGGGAGTAGAGGTGCCCATCCTCATTGTTGCCGACGCAGCCTATCCCCTTCGCCCGTGGCTCATGCGCCCCTATGCAGGGCCCCTCAATCCTCGCCGGCACATTTTCAATTGGCATCTGAACTGCTGCCGCCAGGTAGTTGAGTGGGCCTTTGGACGGCTGAAGGCCCGCTGGAGGTGCCTCCTTACGCACCTCCAACTTGGGGAGGAGACTACATCGGAGGTCATCAGCTCATGCGTGGCCCTGCATAATTTCTGCGAACTGTGGGGCGAGCCTATTGCAGCTGCCTGGGAGGCCAAGGCCCATCTCATTGGGGGCCATTATGAGCAGCCCGCACCTGTGCCCCCACGGGAGCGGGCAAGGGCTGTCACTGTATGTGACGCGCTCACAAACAGTTTTGCCACTGAGGAGGACCTCTGAGGGCCAGGCCTGCCCCACCACACACCACCCTCTCCCCACTTCTACCACAGCCAGCCCCCCACCCATCCACCCGCACTATGAAGCACACCCAATAAAGCAATACACAGCCACTAATATCATTTGTAAACTGTTTATTTTAACATAACAGGGGATTGGGGCAAGGACAGGCTGGAAAGGGTTAGGGGATAGGGAAACGTGCAGGGTCACTGGGAGGAGGGTCTTCAACTGGGAGACGGGGTCACTGGGAAGAGGGTCTTCGACTGGGAGATGGGGGGTCACTGGGAGGAGGGTCTTCAACTGGGAGATGGGGGGTCTCTGAGGGGGAGGGTCTTCAAGTGGGAGATGGGGTTAGGGTGGGGGTCACTGGGAGGAGGGTCTGGCACGGTCCTGCCCAGGACCACCCCGGATCCAGGGTCGCCTTGGAGGAGCGCGCTGAGGTGGTGCTCCGCCAGCTGCTGGTGGGCCTGTGTTGTCTGCAATGCGGCACAGACTGGCAGCCGCATCTGCCATGGCTGTGCCAAGGCGATCCATGGCCACGGCCTGGTGCTCAAATGCAGCCACCAGGTGGTCATCAGTGGTGGCCCCCTGGCACAGCAGCTGGAGGGTGGCATCTTGACGGGCAGCCTGCTGCCACCGCCAGGCCTGGGCAGATGCCTTGGCCCACTCACCCAAGTCCTCCAGGCTGGCTAGGACTTCCCCCCCGCATTCGGGGGTCCCTCCTCCTCCTTCTGAGTCTGGGGGTGCTGGGTGGGCTCCGCGCCTGATGGCTACCAGTGGCACGAACTGCTGGAGGGAAGCATAAAACAGGGTTGGAGCCTGCTGCCTGCTGGCCTTGCCTGTGTGCAGCTTGTCTGCAGAACACAGCTCCGTCCTCACTGTCAGCAGGAATCTAGACTTGGGTCTTGTGGAACATTGCTCCACAGGGACGCAGGGCCTAGTGGTGCCCACAATGTGAGCTGGACTCACCCAGAAGAGTTGCTCTGGGGAGTCTCCCAAGGCCACTTGCCAGTGGTCTGGTCTGCATGCTGTGCACCCTGCCCAAGATGCAGCTGCATCTGTCACACCCATCCAGTGTTACCCCAACCCAGGCATGCAGGGGCCTGTCACCCTGGTGCCACATGTCTCCTGGGTACCCATGTCCATGGGAGGGCCTCTGCCCCCACCCCAGCCCTGTGCCCTGCCTGTTCCTGTGCTGGAACCCGTCGCTACCTGTGACCTGGGCAGACCTAGCCCTGCCTGCTTGTATGGGACATGAAGACTCACCAACAGGGGCTCTGGATGTCCGCCGGGATGTCCCGTCGTCCATCTTGGACTCCCCTGTTGTTGTTGCAGCGGGCTGCTGCTCCTCCTCCTCGCTGGCACTGCCCTGGGTGAGGGGGAACAGCTCTGATGTCCCCGCTGCAGCCTCTGCTGGTGGTGGCTGGTCCGGAGGCTCCCCAACATCCAGGAATGCCTTGGGACTGGTGTCAGGTCCTTCTGGGGCTGAGGAGGTGCTGGGGTGGTGCCCGGTGTCCACAGCCCGGGCAGGCAGGCCACTGGGCTCAGCCCCCAGGAAGGTGTGCAGCTCCTTGTAGAAGGGGCAGGTAGCAGTGCTACCTGCCCCCTGGAGCCCGCATGCCTCCATGGTGTGAGCGTGCTCCTGTCTCAGGGCCTTGATTGTGGAGTGCACCTGCTTGGTGGTGCGCTCCTGCAGGTGCACTCCTGGTCCTGGGAGGACAACTCCACCGTGATGTCGGCATATACGGCCCAGTTCTGCTGGCTAGCCTGGAACCGGGCAAGGATGTCCTGCCTGCTCCAAATGCTGAGGAGCAGCTGGACCTCCTCAGTGGTCCAGATGGGGCCACGCCGTCTGCCATCAGCTGCTCCAGAGCCATGTGCTGACATGGCTCTAGAAGCCTCTCAGCATGCTGACCGGGCAGAGCACTTCCTTCTTCCCGAGGGTGCTGTGCACCCACGGGAAGAAGGTCAAAACGCGTTATTTCAAAATAACACGTCCAAACGGCGTTATTTCGAAACAACCATTTCGAAATAATCGCCTTTTCGAAACAATCGAGGTTTCACCTGTTTCAAAACAATTGTTCTTATTTCGAAAGGACGGGATCCATCCTTTTGAAATAAGAAAACATCATGTAGACCAAATTTCTTTTATTTCGAAGTAACCAGTGTTATTTCGAAATAAAAGTGCTGTGTAGACATAGCCTAAGACTTGCCCATATAACTCAACTCTGTTTTGATTGGCAAAAACCTCTATGTCTCATAAGGAAGACAGAGGTGATAAAAAGCAGCAACACTATCTCCATTTTGTCTTCAGTCTGTCTGCAACCAACCCCCTCCTCTGGAACCATTCTTCTGGGACTGAACAAAAGGCCTGAGACCCACCTAGGTGCTGGGTGTCTACCAGAAGAATTGAACTAAGCTGCAAACTATAGATTTTTCAAGAATTTGCTTTCTATGGACTCTGAATCATTTGTATGTATGTGATTCACTTTGACCCTTCACATCGCTCATATTTTGTTTGTTTTCTTTTTATATTAAACCTTTAGCTGTAGTTACTAAAGGATTGGCTAGCAGCGTAGTATTTTGGGTAAGATCCCAGCCTATATTATTCTGGGTGATGAGGCTGACCCTTTGGGGTCAGACGAACCCATTTCTTTAAGAGACCCAGTGGCTAGGTGAGGACCAGAGGAGCTGCTGTGCAATAAAGGGGGTTGTTTCTATTGTGTTATGCTTGGTGATGACCAGAGTGGGGAATCAGAAGCATGTTTTATTACTGACTGGGAGACTGGTGCAAGTACCACCCATCAGTGGTGTGGGGGTTTAGCCCCTGGTTTTGCAGTTGCCCTGATTTTGGCACATTCAGGTGGTTCTCTCAGGAGGCCTGGGTCACAGCTTAGTGTTCTGGAATGACATACTCTTTGAAATAAAAATTGTAAGCAAGAGACTCCAAGGTGTTGACCTTGATATATCTGGAGCAATGGAACAATTAGACAAAGCAAAGATATACTTACAGTCTTGCCCATCAGATGAGGGATTTCAAAACATTCTGAAGAGTGCACAGAAGTTGGCAGAGGAACTTCACACTGAAGCTATTTTTCCACCCATTCAAGAATATAAGAGTCACCAAAGAAGACATTTTGTTTACAAAGGATGGGATAATCCCATAAGAGACCCCAAACAACAATTCAAAGTTGAATTGTTTAACCAGGTGCTAGATTGTGCAATACAGTTAGTTGAAGAATGTTTCATGCAGCTCAAGAAACACAGTAATATATTTGGGATATTGTATTATTCTAAAACACCTCACTATACCTGAAGAAGATCTACACCAACAATGCAGAGCACTAGAGACAGTGTTGATGGCATGCGCGATATTGATGTGAGTGATTTGGATGATGAACTGAAAGCCCTTTCAAGATACATTTCAGGAGGATCAACTTCAAAGGCTGTTTTGGAATATACGTGCACAAATAAGATGACCACCTTCTTTCCAAATGCTTTTGTTGCTCTCACTGATTAAAGTATAATTTGAGGGGCCCCAGAACCTTCCTAATCTCTGGGCCCCCTTCCTGTATTCCTGTATGACATGATTGGGATAACAGAGACGTGGTGGAATAGTTTGCATGA
>ML681997.1:29312161-29477589 GCA_007922195.1 Podocnemis expansa
GATGACCTTGTGGGGTCCCTTCCAACCCTATGATTCTATGATTCTATTGTCTGGGCCCCCTTCATGCATGTGTGGGCCCAATTTTTTTAGATTCTGGAATCTGGGCCCCAGAACTCTGGCCCATCAGATTTGTGGATTCCGGAATGCAGTTCCAGGGTGTTCTGGCATACTTTAACCTCTGGTTGCTCTGCACATACATCTATCACTTCCTGAAACAATTGCCAGTGGAGAACGCAGCTTCTCCAAGCTGAATTTAATAGGAACACATCTATGCCACATAATGACACAGGAGATACTTGTCAGCCTTGCAACCATCACAACAGAGAATGAGCTTGCCCAGACTGTGGACTTTCAGGAAGGAGTTCAAAGCTCTGCAACCAAGAAGGCATGAAAAGCACCACTTTGATTATTCAAACATAAAAATCACAGTGTCTACTATGCAGACAAGAAAAGTTACATTTGCTGTTCAGGCGTTTGAAAGTTACTTAAAATTTTTGAACAGGTCATTTTAAGTTGTTAGCACTCCTTTATTAGGGTAGATAGCAGAGCAGTACCAAGAGAGGAATAGAACAAGAAGAAGGCAGAATTTCTAAGTTTTGGCCCAAGCAAGGGGGCATGGGAGTTGTGACCTGGGCCTCCTGGGATAATCTTCTGATGTGCCAAAATCAGGGCAAGCTGCAAAAACAGGGGGCCAAACCCCCAAACCACTGACGGGTGGTACTTAAACCAGTCTCCCAGTCAGTCACAAAACATGCTCCTGATTCCCACACGCTGGTCATCACTGAGCATAACAAAATAGAAGCAGCCCCCTTACTGCACATCAGTTCCTAAGGTCCCCTTTAGCCACTGGGTCTCTTTACGAAATAGGTTCTCCTGACCCCCAAAGGGCCAGCCACATCACCCAGAACAATATAGGCTTGGATCTTACCCAAAATACCACGCTGCCAGCCAATCCTTTAGTAACTATAACTAAAGGTTTAATATAAAAAGAAAAAAGCTACATATCAGAGATGTTAAAGGGTCAAAGTGAATCACGTACATACAAATGATTTAGAGTCCATAGAGAACAAATTCTTGAAGATCCTGTAGTTTGCAGATTAGTCCCACTCCTCTGGTGTGCACCCAGCAGCAGCAGCAGCAGCTGGGTGGGTCTCAGTCCTTTTTTCAGTCCCAGAAGAATAGTTCCAGAGGCAGGTGTTGGTTGCAGATAGCCTGGAGACTAGCACCTAAAGACAAAATGGGGAATTGGCAATGGCCTTTTATCTCAGAGTCCTTGCCAGATCAAAATGGAGGTGGGCCACATGGTCACTCTAGGTCAGTGGTTCCCAACCAGTGTGCCGGGGCACACTGGTGTGCCACAGCAATACCCAAAGTGTGCCACGAGCATCCCCAAGAGCTGGAATTAAAGTTCTCTCCCTGCTCAGCCCAGCCACATGGGCTGTACAGGGCTGGGAAAAGGCAGGGGATAAAGTAAGGAGGAAGGCACTGGAACAATGTTCTGGGGCCCCCTATTTTTAGGCAGACAGCCTTCTGGCCCCCCCTAAAAATAGAGGAAGGCACCCGACCGTGGAGTTCCAGGGGTCCCCCTAAAAACAGCATGAGCAGCTGGAAAGCAGCATTTTGATGGCTCCATCTTAAACCCCGCTCCACCTTAAGCCCAGCCAGCAGAGAGCTACAGGAGGCAAGGAGTCTGTGACTCTCCCCCTGCAGGGCGGAGCGGCTTGTGTCAGGCAGCCTGTAAACAGCCCAGGTAAGGGCTTTGCGGGGGGAGGGCTGCTGTTGTGTGGGGCACGTGTGTGTATGTAGCGGAGGTGGGTGGGAGTGGATGTGTAGCTGGGGTTGTGGGGTGGCTGTTTGGCTGGGGGGTGTGTAGCTGGGGGAGTGCAGTGGCTGGGGGGGGTGTAGCTGGGGCCTGGAGGCCTAGTTCTGGCCCCTGCAGTGATGGGAGGGTCTATCACAGGCAGCAGGGGGATGGGGGAGGGGAGGACGGGACCCACTGGGGTGGGAGGGAGCAGCAGTGGGATGGGAATTTGCCCTGCATGGCAGGGAGCCACTATGGAGAAGGGGGAAGTGGGTGCTGCACCATGTTGCCCTGCCCTACCTTCCTACTCCTCAGGTTCCCCCTGCCTCCCCACAAAGCCAATTTTGTTCTCCCTTCCTTTTGCCTCTCTTGCCGCCCTTGTGCTGTTCCCTACATGGCTGCCCTTGTCCTCTTTTGCAGTCCCTGCCCTGCTCTGCTCCCTGCACTCACTCCTGCCACTGCGCACAACTTCTGACCTCTCATGTTTTGCCACCCCTGCTCTGCTACCCCTACTACTCCACATAGCAGTATTTCCGAAACACTGTGCCATGGTTCATGAATATTCATCATTAATTTAAGTTAATTTGAATATCCATGAGTTTTTAATGGTGGTGTGCCTCGAAAAATTTGAAGGTATCATGGTGTGCCATGGCAGAGAAAAGGTTGGGAACCACTGGTCTAGGTAACTAGTCAAACAGGTTTCCTCTTTCACCCACTGTAGCTGGGAGTCCCCTCCCGATGGGCTATTAACAGGACAATAGATTGCAGAGGCCCAGTCTGGGATTGCCTCAGCTCAAACAACTTGGAACACACATAAGAGAAATAAGATTCCTAGATTCTAATCCAAATATGATACCTACATATCAATCATATAATCATTCCTAGCATATTACAACCTTTCTATTGATACCAAACTTGGCATATCATGTGGATTATTGCAAATATGAAATATCAATATGAAAAATAATCACACACAGTCCCCAACAGCATCAGAGGAGTGTCATTTGAGCTCTCCGCTCCAGATTCAAAATGTTGTGGGCCAGCCCTGTCAGTCCTGGTTACATCATAGGAGGCACAGTTTCTCTAGTGTTGTCAGTGTTGCCCAGAGCCATTGCCGAACCAAACACAGGTGCTGTGCTGTGCGGTGCTGGTTGCCAGCAGGGCACGGCCCTGGGTCCCTTGCTAGTGGGTAGGAGCCAGCAGCCTCCACTGTACAAGGGGGCAGAGGAGAAGATCAGGTGGCTCTGGCTGGCCTTAAACTCTGGGACTGTAGCATGCACTGGCCTGTGTCACTGCCTGAGCCAGTCACAGCACTTGCCACAGGCCTTGGGCCCAATGAGGGTATGGCTCAAGACAGTTTCATTTCACAGGCTCCCAGGCCTCCTTGGCATACAGCACTTGCCAGGGTGTGTCAAGTCATAACCCAGCACCCTGCAGGGCAGCACCTGTGGTTACCCGGCCAGCATGGCCCTGGGAACGCAGGCCTCTGGTTCCTGGAAAGCTGGCCCTGTTACAGGCCTCTTGCTCCCAACCTCCAGAACTGCCAACCCTTGCTGATGGTGCCCGGCTCCATGGAGCAGCCTGGTTCCTGGCACAGCCTCTGTGGGCTGTGCCCTTTGCGGCCCGGGCTGTGCATCTCCCGCCCCCATGTGGCTGCCAAGGACTAGCTGGCTCTGCCTCTGTCACTGCTGCATCCCTTGGCTCCTCCGCCACTTGGAGGCTCCAGCTAGGCAAGGGGCTAGGTGGGTGCAGCAGCCCACTGGCAAGATTGGCAGCACCTGATCCCGCCAGGCACCAGTCCCTGGACAGGCCTGTGGCACTAAGGGCCACATCACCATCTAGTGACTTTCAGGGGTGTGGCACCAATCCTGCCCCAGAGTAACAGAGGCACACAAGGCCCTGAAGTGGAGTCGATGCCATGAAGCTGGGTAGGCAAGGAGTGTGATGCTGTCTGGGTCCCGGGGACTGTTTATGATTACCTTTCACATTAATATTTCATGTTTGTAATAATCCATATGTGATATGCCATGTTTCGTACGAAGAGAAAGGTTGTAATTTGCTAGGGATTATTAGATGGTTTATGTATAGGCATCAGATCTGTATTAGAAGTTAGGAATCTATTTGTGCTCCAAGTTATTGGAGTCTAAGGCATTCTCAGATGGGGTGGCTGTAAAACCATTGTCCTCTTAATGGCCCATTAAGAAAGCTCCCAGCTACAATGATCCTAGGAAGAAACCTGTTTGATGAGTCACCCAGACTGACCATGTGACTCACCTCCATTTTGATTTGGCAAGGACTCTGAGAGCATGGGAAAAGCCAAAGGTGATAAAAGGCAGCAGCCCCAACTCCATTTGGTCTTCAGTCTCCAATCTGCAACCAACAGCTTCCTCTGGAACTATTCTGCTGTAACTGAACAAAGGACCGAGACACACCAGATGCTGGGTGTCTACCAGAGGAACTGGACTAACCTGCAAACTATAGATTCTTCAAGGGGTTGCTTCCTATGGACTCTAAATGATTTGTATGTATGTGATTTACTTTGACCCTTTTAACATTTCTCATTTTGCTTCTTTTCTCTTTATATTAAACCTTTAGTTGTAGTTACTAAAGAATTGGCTGGCAGTGTGGTGTTTTGGGTAAGAACTAAACTTATATTGCTCTGGGTGATGTGGCTGACCCTCAGGGCTGGTCTGTCCATAGAGGTGACCTAAGCAGTTGCCTAGGGCACCAACCAAGAGGGGGTGGCCAAGGGCTGGGCTGGGGCTGGGGCCAGCAAGCCTCTCTGCCCTGGTCCACCAGCATGAGTCCACAGGTGGGAAGACGGCCCTGGGCACAACTTGGCCAGCTGGGGGGGGGGGCATAAGGAGGGGGAGGTGCCAAAATCACAGGGATCTAGAGCACCAAAAAAACCTTGGGTTGGCCCTGCTGACCCTTTGGGGTCAGGTGAACCCATTTCTTTGAGACCCAGTGACTAGGTGGGAACCAGAGGAGCTGATGTGCAACAAAGGGGGCTGTTTCTATTTTGTTATGCTTGGTGATGGCTGGTGTAGGGATTCAGAAGCATGTTTTGTTACTGACTGGGAGAGTGGTTTAAGTACTACCTGTCACTGGTTTAGAGGTTTTGCAGCTTGCCCTGATTTTGGCACATTCCGGTTATCCCAGGAGGCCCAGGTCACAAGGGGGCCACCTGTTGATGACAAAGGGCTGATCCTGCTACTAGGACTGGGGGGCAGAGGCTGGTGGGACCACACATAGAGACAGGCTGTTCCTGGCAGGGCATCCTGGGTGCAGGAAAGCAGCAATGTGCAGTGTGAGGGAGCACCACTTGCAAGCAACAGAAACCAGGCAGCTGGGACACCAGCCATGTGGTGCTGGGTAAGGCTTGGCTCAACTGCAGCTGGTCAGTTCCTGGCACGCAAGTGTCATGGCAGCAAAGGCAAGGCCAGCCCAGCCTGCTGTCACATGCATGGCCTTGCAGTGGCTGAGTTTAGGGACCCTCCCTAGGTCAGCCCAGCCAACTTGACAATGGGCACAGGGCAGCAGGCGCTCCTGGTACACTGTGAGGCCTTGGCTGGCAGTTGCAGCATAACTCTGGGAGTCAGGAGTGCTGGAGGCGTGTGTGTGTGTGTGTGGCAGGGTGTTATCTCGACTGAGGTTCCACAGCTGGACCTGCCTGAGGTCTGGTTTGCAGCAGTGCTGAGCCTCTGAGGTCAGCTGGCTATGGGGGTAACTGGCTCCTGCAGTGCAGTGAGGCACCTCACTGCCATTGGGTGCAGAGGGACTGAGGTGCCTCAATCCCACTATGGCGCTGGGCCAAGGCACTGTCACACTGTCCCCCAAATCAGTGGGCATGTTAAAACACTAGCCTTGATCTGCACTGGTTTCATGTGCGTGACCCTGACCTCTTACAGGGGCATGGGAGCCTGGCTGGGACTTACCTCATCAGGGCTAAGGTCTCTGCTTGCCACATACTCAAGATACGCAATGGAATCACCCCTGGCAGGGTGGGCAAGGGCAAGGCCCAGGGCCAGGGCCAAGGCCACTTTGACCGTTGGCCCTGGAGCTGCATAGAGTTCTCGTTTTGTTGTCCAGCCTACGTAGCTTGAAAAGCAGCTCTGCAAAGAGCATTATCTTACAATAGTGATAAATAGAGTTTTATTTTATACATATGTCACCTGAAACACAAACATCATCTTGGATTTTTAAAAAATTAGTGTCTGACCATTAAGTTAGAACTGGACGCAATATGCCTCTTCAAAAAATGGATACAACACAGACATAAAATAACCCTGGCTGTCCACATCATATTTATATTACACAAACAGTCGGCAGTTTAAAATTAAACACAGACACATCATACTTTCCTGCTAGCAGAGGACACCACCACGATTGTTTTTACACTGTGCGGTGCTGCCTCGATGCTAAAACAGACCATTGACTGCACACCAAAGAGCTAACGGACCCAACTCTGCTTGTAACCGCTGGTGGCCCATTGGAGTTCATGGCTCTTTGCTGGTGAGCAGCGTGATGAACGCAGCCAGGCCCAGGGCGCAGCACCCTGGCCAGTGGCCTATGGGAGATGAATGGTACAGCGGGCAAATATTTCCCCAAAAATCTTTCCTTCAACAAAAATGGAATATTTCTGCAAAATTGTCTCCCTCCTGCCTCACACACCCTCCCCTTCCCCCCGGAAAATGTGAATTTTGATCACTAATTCCCCACGACCCCAGGTCTGGGTGGCCCTGGCTGGCTTTGGGTACTTCTGGCACCCCTGTGTCACTGGCTCAAAATGTTCATTTTTTTTCAATGACAAAAGATAAATGCACAATTTCTGGGTTACAAGATTTTCACCACACCTTGGTCATGTTGCCAGAGAGGTGTTTGGGAAACACACCCTTTGGGGGGTCTTGATTCCTTTTGGCATCAGAAAACAAAACCAAAAAAGGGCAGGAAGATTTTTGGGGGAAAAATAATAAAAAAATCCCTGAAAAAACTATGTGCCTTCACCCCCTTGCCCCCAGCCTGTCCAATCTCCTTCCTCCCTCTGAGCAGGTGTGCCAGCTACTCCAAAAGCACAAAGTCTGGGCTCTGTCCTGAGAGCTGTTTGCAGGGGCAGTGCAAACCTCAGGCTGCCAGTTATGTGATTAGGTGCTAGCACCCCAGGCCCTTGTGGGGCTGCAATAGGGCTGCTAGAGATTGTCTGTCCTTACACCTTGGTGCTTTGGGATAATGTGCTCTAAGGTAGCCAGGCATTTGCCAATCGTGGGCTCACATGCTGATTTCACCCCCCCCCCCCCCCCAGTGAGGCCAGAGAGACCCAGCCAGGCCCTTCCAGTTGCAGCCCACAGCTGGATCAGCATGGTGCAGTACAGCCAAGCTCCATGACAGAGGGACTGGAGGGACCCCAATGAAGGCCCTGCCCCAAATGGCTGACTCTGGCAGCCACCTCCCCACAGCCATCGCATGTCCCAGCCTGCTGGAGACTCTGCAGCCTGGCATTACCAGCGGGTGGCGCTAGCAGCAGGGGAAGCTGAAAGGCCTCAGCTGGGCACCCCAGCTTTCACCCCTCAGTGCTCAGACCTGTCATCCCCTCACTGCATGCAGTGGAGTCAGGGAGTGGGAGGCAGCCCTCCTTCTCACAGAGCAGAGCCACTCCAGGTCTGGCCCCTTCCTCACACCAGGGCACAAGCCCAACTCCAGGGCTGCTGGTCGAGGCCATACCAGGTGGCTGCATTCAGGTGTGGGGGGGGAACGGGTATATGCACTCTGGCACACACTGGTGGCGCCCACATGCCTGCAGCTCAGCTAGCCGGGTGTAGCTTGACTGGGCTGGGCAGAGTAAGGGAAAGAAATGGCCCCTGAGACAGAACCTGCACACTAAGCTGGTTCCCAGCACTCTTTGTCATAGGTGCTATCTCCAGGCTGCCCTCCTTTAACAAGGTGCACCAGCCCTGTGCACCCACATGCTCTTCTGGGCTAGAGTTAGGCCCATCTCCATAAGGACAGTGATGCCAAGCCTTCTCCGTGGGCCTGGCCTAGACACTCAGTGCCAGCCCTATGGGTGGATGGGTGGGTGAGCGAGTGAGGCTCTGAGGGATGAAAGGGGCCTGGGGAGCTGCAAGAGATGAATAGGGGCCCTGCTGCCTCAGAGCTGGGGGCTGCTGGGGGATTGTCCTGGCACTGGGCACTCACACATCATGGCATTATTACCGGCAGCTGGTGCCAGACCACCAGGCTTCCTTGCAAGGGCTGGCAGGTATCCAAGCTACAGGGCACTTCTGCAGAGCCTAAAGAGAGGTCTGGGCACAGCCCATCAGCAGAGAGCAGCACAGGCCAAGTGGGCAGGCAGGGGGCAGTGCAAGGGCCGCAAGCAACAGATGGGGCTGCGGGAACCTCTTCAAGGGCTCAGCAGCTCAAGGGAGGCTCTGAATGTGGCTGGGCAGCCCAGTGCCTCCTGGGCCATGTGGCAAACCCCTCCCGCCCCTGCTCTCAGGGAGCCAGTGCCTGGCAGAGCTGTGAGAATTGAAGAGGGAGCCAAGTCCAGTCACTTGGCCCCGGCTTCGCAGGCCAGCTGTGCAGTGGGGGCTGTCGACAAAGCTCGAGGCTTCCTGAGGTCCTCCAGCTTGTGCTTCTTCCAGGGTGCTGTGGGGGAAGGGAAGTGGGTCAGGCAAGGGGCTGTGGGAGATAGCCAGCGGGTGGGCACGGGAAACACAATGCAGGCTGCAAGACTTGGGGGGACTTGGACCTGCTAACCAGCAATGGGCAGGTATCCCTCAAATTTCCCAGCTGCTGGTTTAGCTTGGGCAATGCCTGTCCCTGGTGCTGGCAGAACATGGAGCCCAGCAACTCTGACGCCCACAGAGAGACGCTGTACCCTAGGCATGGTGCAGACTGTTTGCTAGATCACAGGTGGGGCAGAACCTCTGAGGATCCAGGGCTGTGGGGGGGGATTTCTCACCCACCCAGTGACAGATGCAATGGTGGATTCCCACCTCCCATGTGGGTCCTGGCACCAGCTTGCCCAGGGCCTGGGGTGGTCGCTGCCTCTGTCGCCTCCCACTGCCCATTCACAGATGTGGCAGGGGGGGCACAGCTCAGCACTGGCTCTGGAGCAGGCTGCTGACATGAGACAGAGCAGGTGTCCAAAGCCCCTAGGCCTGCCTAGCATCAGTCCCTAGCCCATGGCAGGGCCCAAATCTCAGAGGGGGCGTTCAACCTTCCAGCCAGGGAGCACCCTCACTTGTGGGAGGTGAAGCCCTGTTCAGCTTCCCAACCAACCCCCCCACCTCCCCACAGGCTCTGGCAAAGTCCTCCCCCCTCCCCACAACTATCCCTTCCCCCAGTTCTGGCAAAACAGGCAGAAGCAGGTACTGACCTTCAAGGATGCACAACCACAGGGACAGGTGTGGGGCTAGGAGCTCTGCAAGGACAGACACAGAAAGGGGGTGTTATCCACAATGCTAACTCAGCCGCTTGTGGGCCTGAAACACCACAGTGGTGGCATACGTCCAGGCTCCCTTTGATGTAGCTTCAGCCCAGCCACAGAAGGGTTAAATTGTTCTGCACCTGGCCAGCCCTGGGGGCTGTTCCCAGGCCAGGGGTCATTTGCCCTTCCCTGCTTACAGGGCCTGTAGTGCTCAGTGACCATGGCTAACATGGCCCACTCTTGCCCAAAGCACAGGCCTGTGGCTGGGAACAGCACCCTGCCTGCAGATAAGGGATTGGAGACGATTATGTGTAAAGCCATCTCCCTTGGGTGCAGACCCGCACTCAGGTCCCTAACCCACGTGTGGTGAAGGCTCCAGGCTGAGTATTGGCCCTAGGGGATTTGGACAACAGTCATTCTCTGGGAGCCAAGTACTATTAACCAGTGCTGCTCAGCAACTGGACGCCCAGCTGGGCACTGGAGCCCCAGACTTGCTGCACATCCAGGCTCTGAGCTCTTTCAGGGGGCCAGGAACTCAGCCCTATCATTGTTTCCTCTGCAGCCAGTGCAGCTAGTCACCACTAGGATGAGGACATTCAGTCCCCACTGAGCCCTGGGAGAATCTCCCATCACATGACAAAATGCTGGGGGACAGATTTCAGCCCCCCATGCCCCTTCTGCTGCTGCTAGCCAGAGCCCTGAAGCTGGGGGGAACAGAGGGCTGCTAGCATCCCACACAGCCACAGGGGCAGCTAGCCAGGGAGGCCATGCAGAACTGGGACACAAAGGGCAGTGTGCCAGTCAGTGGCCTCCGAGAGACAGTCCAGGAATTGGCCCCCCAAAAAATGCCAGCCACCTGGGTGGGACCTGCAACACCAGCTCTGTGTGCCAGGAGAATGGCTGCGACTTCTCATCTGCAAAGCCTATACACCAAGGGGCTGAATAGTGAGGGCTCTAAGGGTGCCACTGGAGTCCTCCCAATCCTCTTCACCTGCGAGGTGGTGATTCTAGGCAGACCCCACCCCACACACCTCAGCCAGTGGGGGTCCCACTCACCCTTTGCCACCCCATACCCAGTCCCACCCAGCATACTCACCAGGTGGGGTGTATGCTGCTCCGACCTCTCCAGCTGGATTTTGATCTCTGGACAGGTGGGGTCCCCGGGTTTCCTGGGGTCTGGCTGGGGTGACCGAGAGGGGCCTGGAAGGGACAGTCATACAGGGAGGGGAGAGCTCCCAACAGGGCCATGAGAACATAACAGCTGACACTCAATAGCTCAAGCCCTGGTGCACAAGTGGGGGGGGGGGGAGCAACACAGGGGCTTGTGCCCCACCATTCAACCCATGCCAGATGGTGAGCAGGAGGGGGGCAGGGGATGGGGCTCTGAGCACACCCCATTGAGTTCAGGGGCCATGAAGAGGCCTGCAGGCACTCGGTGTAAGTTACAGCTCCCTTGAGGCTGCTCGAAGGTGTCCAACTTCCCAGAAGCATCTGGGGAGCAGTGAATAGTTGCAGAGCACAGCCTGATCCACTCCACTGTGTCTCCTCCTCTGGCTGGCCAAAAGCAGCTTTGCACAGGTGGGATTCCTGAGAAGCCCTTTCTGCTCTCTTTTAAGGCACAAAGCACCCTCCTGCACTGAAGTGAAAACACGTGTTTCACTTTAGCAGCTGGCTGTGCGGTGCACACCAAGCCTTGCTTAAGGCCTCAATCCAGGGCTCTGCCCCCTCCACCTCTGGGTGCTTCACAGGCAGCAGAGGCCTGGGCCTGAGCTCCACTTTCTCCCTGCTGTAGCCATTCTAGTGTCCCCTTGCTGGGTGTGCTGGCTGGCAGCAGAGAGCTTTCCCAATCACCTTGAAAGTTTTAACCCAGGCTGTTATCTTCCTGATACGACAGTTCCCAGAGGCACTATTCCCCCAATTGTGTGCATGCCCCAGTCCATCTCTGCAGTGCGGCCTAGGGGCTAAGGGATCAGGGTCCTAGTGCCCCCTTTCCCGGTGGCCTGCTGTGTGATCTTGGGAAAGTCCCTGGGCATCAGTTTCCCCAGCTGTTAAATGGAAATTCCATCTCGCCTGTCAGTGGCACGTGAGGATCCAAGCACACTGACACTGAGTGATGGAGGCTGTGTTCACACACAGAGTGCTTGTTTCGAAACAAATGGTTATTTTGAAACAGCTTATTTCCAAAGACAAAGAAGGTGTCTTGGAAATAAGGGAGTGAAATAGCCTGTCCACACTGTGTGGATGTTGTGCAGGGAAGGGAACAGAGGAAAGAAGGAGGCAGGTGGAGTGGTGGTGGGGCCCAGGGGTTGCTGGGATGGGGTCATCGGGTACCTGGCGAGCTGCCCCCACTGGCTGTGCTGAGGCTGTCGTCCAGCCACGTGCTGTAGACGAAGGAGTCCCGCTGGTGGGGCATGCCTGAGGACTCACTTGCCTGCAGCACACACAAGACAGGGCAGGCAGTGAGGCAGAGGCTCCTTAGCTAGTGAGCTCCTGAGCCAGGGTCAACCTGTAAGACCCAAGGTTCTTGAGCAGTGGGGGGAGCAGAGACCCCTCCACTTTGCCCCCACCCACCCCTTTACAGGGATCTCCCAACCCACTGGACATGCTCTGTACCTGCAATCCCCCCTCTGTGCCCCATGGCCAGCAGACTGAGGTAAAGTGGCTGCTGGCCCCCTAGCACTGGGCTGGAACCAGGATGGCAAGGAAGGGAGTGGCCCATGTTCCTAGGCCCCCCATTCGGTTACCATGCCCGTGTCATCATCATCCACGCCCTCCGTCTCCTCTACGACGCTGCCAAAGCTGCTGGCACTGGATGAAGAGCGGGAAATATCTTGCAGCACCTCGGGCTTCTGCACTGCTGGCCCCTCCCTGCAGAGACAGGGCACTGAGACCCCGGCCAGCACCCCCCATCCCTCCAAAGAGACAGGGGAGTGAGACCCTTGCTCGCACCTCACCCCCCACGCACAGAGACAGGGAGACGACACCCCAGACAACCCATCATGGCCCCCCAAGAGGCAGGGCAGTGACTGGCTGGCATTCAAACATGTCCCATCCCTCTGCTTCCTACCCCCCTTGGAGAGAAGGGCACTGACATCCTCACTGGACACCCTCAGGCAGCCTCCCATACACCCAACAGTGCCCAGAGCCTGGTGCACAGAGCTATGGGGTCTGCGGTGCCAGCCCAGTCCTGCAGTGAGGCTGGGGCTACATGGCACCCTCAGCTGTGGATGGGCATTTTTAGAGCTATGCAAATTAGTGCAAGTCAAATAAAAATGACCCTCTGCCACGCACTCATCTCAGGAACTGCTACAAAAGCTTTTGTTGATGTGTATTTCACATGCCGCCCAGCAGGTCGGGGGACCCAAGTTCCACTTCCCAGGGCCAAGGTTGGTCTCAGGCCGCTGCGCCCAGCCCAGATCCCAGAAGATGAAGGGCCCCAGCCTTAGCCTGGCTCTGCAATGCAACCTGGACAGGGAAGAACGCACCTGTTCTTTGTGGTGGGCATCTCTGGAGAGCTCTGATTGGATGAATTGTCCGACTTTGGCTCCTGGGACACATGGCCACTGTCAGGAGTCTTCTGGGGGCCCGTGGGGCTCTCCCTGTGAGACACACAGTGGCGGATGCTCAAACCATGTCCAGGGGAACCTGTGGGCCTCAGATGACCCTTCTGGAGGGAGCTGAGCTCTTGCAGCACATAGCATGGCAGGGCCAACTCCAGGCCTGGCATCTCTGCTCTGGAACTGGGGGCTCCCCTTCGTGCAGTGTGACCACCCAAAGCAGACAAGTGGCTTGGTCTGGCACTGGGAATTACCCCTGCATGGCATCAGGTGGGCTCAGCAGCGTCCCTGATCCCTCAGGGTTTGAGCCAGAGCAGGTCCATGGCTAGCAGAACACAGGGACACCCTCTGACTGGGAAGGAGCTTGCCTGAAGAGACAGAGCTGCATGGTGAGGTGCCATGGAGGAGGGGCTCTGTGATCACCAGGTGGGCTCCCATCAGGCATGCAGAGATCCCCTGCTTGGGGCTCAAACCCAACCAGTGGGACACTGTGCCTTCTCTCACCACCATGGCTCTCACTGCCAACCAGCTGGCTCTTCCCCAGGCAGGGGCTGGGTGCTGATCCATCTGTGGGTGGAAGAAACGCTGTCCCATGGCAGGCCACAGCGGCCCCACTCCTTCCCTGCCCATCCTCACTCACCTTTTCTCCTGCACCTCCTGAATGTTCTCAATGCCTATGGCGCTGCTCCGCCGGGAACTGAAGGGTCCCGATTTCTTCCGTGTTGGGCTCTTCCCAGGAACAATCAGAGACTGGAAAAGGTTTGATCCCATCAACAGAGCAGTGACCTGCTGGAACCCACCAACACGTCCCATCCTTCTGCTCGCACACCCCACCAGGATGGCCAGACCCCCACTGGACTGGGTGTGGTGGGTTTGGATCAACCCCATGACAAAACCAAATCAGAGCTGGAACCAGACCAGCTTGAAGCATCCCCTTCCCCATAGGCTGTGCCCATGGCTCAGCAGGGTCTCACAGACGCTGCTCACGAGGGCAGCCACCTGAACCAACGCTGGGCCCCTCTCTGTCAGCACCGCAAGCTGGGTGTCAGCAGGGCTTGGAGCAGAGAGTGAGGGGCTGGGTGGGGAAGGAATTCAGCAACAGCTCTGCTCCATCACGAGGTGTCAGCTGTCCAGCTCAGGGCAGGGGCCACGGCTGACAGGGCCTGATGCCACATGGCTGGGCATACCCTGCTCTCCGGGAGAATGTCAGCATCTTAGTGTGTCAGGCCTCAGGTCAGGCTGCCTCACGCTGCTGGAGGGACAGCAGTGGTGGATGGCATGGCCCTCATCCAGGCTGTCTGACATGGGGAGAGGGACCCACATGTGTCCTCAGAACAGCCTGAAGCAGCCTCAGCCCTTTGCAAAGTGCCCATTTCTGGGGATCTGCAAGCACCCCATGGACTATAAGGGAGGCACGATCACCCTCATTTTACAGAGGGGAAACTGAGGCACAGCACAGGGGCATGAGCCCATGGGAAGTCAGGGACACAGCCAGGAGAGGAATGCACAAGTCTGCACTCCCTTGCTCTGACCACTGTCCTGCATTGCCTGCCACTTAGGTAGGTCCATGCAGGGTGGCTGGCATGGAGGGATCGCTCCTGCAACCAGTCACACTTGGTGGGTGGGGGCAGAAAGGGCAGTGGTGGCCAGGCCAGGGTGGGAACCAGTGTGTATTGAGCCCAGTCATACAGACTGGAGTGCAACAAGCAAAGGGAGGGCAAAGCCGGCTGGTGACCCAGCCAAGTACCCATGAATTAGCATTTGCCAACAGATTAAATGAAATCCCACCCAGGGGGAGGGAAGACGGGGGTCATATAAAAACAAGAATGGCTGGGTGGCCCAGCATGGACTGGCAACAGCCTCCTGCTGGCGGGTCCAGGGAGGTCTCTCTCCACTGCAGTGAGCCCCAGAGATCTACACCCCAGAGATGTCTCTGGAGTCAGCCCAGCTCCAGGGACCGTGACCATCCTGCGAGGGCACAGCCCATGGTGCGAAGCCTGCAGGGGGCTGGGCCTTGCTGTGACACCTTCCCTGTGGATTGGGGGCCACCTCTTCTGCCCTTCAAAGCACAAGGGTGTGGGGGTGGGGGCACCACGGCATCACCAGCACTTCGCTGCATCCTCGCTGCAGAGCGCTTCATTAGCCGCTGATCGCTTGAGCTGTGGCTACTCCCTGCCGGGCCATCCAGTGCTAAATGCCCCAGCACCCACGTGATGGGCCATCATGTGCAGAGGGAGCTGATTGTGAGGCTCTCTGTCACTCTGCAGTGAGATCTGGCCTGGGCAGCAGAGGGCTGGAGGAATCGCTCCACTTCGATTGGAAGGTGGAAAGGAAAGACTTTGACTGCATGGAGGAGAGGGCAGCTGCAAGGTTGTGGCAATACCAGGCAGGCGTGGCAGGCATCAGAGAAGCTGACACCCCCTAATTTTCCCTACCCAACCCCCTGAACTTTGTTGCAGAAAAACCAAGCTCTCAGCACCACTCTGTGGCCCCAGAGACCCGAGTGGGTCTGGCCTGCGTGCCAGGCTGGCAGCAAGGCCCACTTTGCTACATCTCCAGCACGGCCCAGCTCAGCCCATGGCAGGCACAGCACTGGCTCCAAACCAGGAGAGGGACACAGAGGGTGAGGGGAAGAGAGAGAGAGAGAGACGTCAACCTCTTCTATGGTTCCTATCCCTATGGCGCTGCCTCGGCGTCCACACCGACCGGGCGCTTTTCCAGGGACAAGCAAGGACTGGCAAGCAGCCAGGGAGAAGCAGAGCGAGCGAGCAAGAGAGATGGGGGAGGGGAAGAGAGAGACAGGGAGAAAAAGAGAAGAGCGTCATGCGAACACCAACGGCTCCCTCATTTTAATACAGGCTACAAAATAGCCCCCGGCACGGCCCCCACGGATGCACTGCTGGCGTCACTGGCCCATGTGGGATCCCTGATGATCAGCGGTGCATGCAGCTGCTTGATTTGGGGTTGGCAGCTTTTGTGGGTGAGCCCTAGGGGGTGCTATATGGCTTGCACAGCCAGGGAAGGGGGAAGCAGGAGCAGCAGGAAAGAGGCTGTCTGGGGTTGGGGGTAGCCTTGGCAGACAAAAGTAACCTCCATATCATGCCTGGCCCCAGGCAGGTCAGTCTCTCACAACTGGGGAAACTGAGGCACAGAGGAGGTGATGGCTATACCATGAGTCAGTGTCAGACCCAGGGTTAGAACTCCAGACTGCTGGCAAGATGAGGGCTGGCTGAGAGACAGAAGAGACCAGCCCTCTCTTGCTCTTGTGCCAGTCCATAACCAGGCACCATGGGTCCAGCCACCCTCTTGATCTTTGCCATAGTACTACATCCCCAATGCCTGGTCAGCCCTCCATGGGCACCAGGGCTCAGCTCCTGCTCTCACTGCTGGGGCTGGTAACCTGGCCCAGACCAGGGGATTTGCTCTGCCCCACCACACTCTGGGGGCCTCCATCCTCACATCACACACATTTCTCTTCTAAACTCCTTTGGCCCGGTGTGTATGGCGGTTGGCGCACCCCAAGCAAGCATCCTGCAGACTCTGCCAAACCAGGGCCACCACTGGACAGGAAAAGGAGGCTGGGCATGGGCAGAGGGAGCTGGTCACAGGTGGAGGGAGCTGGGTGCTGGAGAAGGAAGCAGGCAGAGGGAGGTGGGCGCAGGAAGAAGGAACTGGGCATGGATGGAGGGAGCTGGGCACAGGAGAATGGAACTGGGTGCTGGAGGAGAGACCTGGGGGCCGGCAGAGGGAGCTGGGTGCTGAAGAAGGGAGTGAGCAGAGGAAGATGGATGCAGGAGGAAGGAACTGGGCATGGGTGCAGGGAGCTGGGCATGGTAGGAAGGAGCTGGATGCTGTTTAATGAGCTTTAGTGCAGTGCAGTGGCATGGCCGCACGATGGCGTCAGAGCCTCAGCACTCGGCAGCAAGCCGCTCCAAGGGCTGAAGTGTCAAGCAGAGTGATGCCCACTCTGGGGCTGCATCTCAGCGCGCTCTACATACAGGCAAAAAAGGCAAGAACAGTCTTGTGGCACTTAAAGACTAACAGATTAATTTATCGCATGAGCTTTCATAGGAGAATATCCCACTTCATCAGATGCTTTGAAGAGGGAGAACTTACAGAATTGGATGAAAATAAATGTAGGGGAGTGTAAGACACAGGATCAGGTCACACTGCATTCTCCTATGAAAGCTCATGTGAAGTTCTCCCTGAACATCTGAACTTGAATTAATATGCAAATTAAATTCTGTGAAAGCAGGACTTAATTGAGACTACGGGTTCTTTTCCCATTACAAAAGGTAATTTGACTTCAGGCTTCCCAGGGTTTGACCCTAACAACTGCTCTCATTTGCTGTTACTGTATGACCTGATCCTATGTTTTACACCCCCTTGCATTTATTTTCATTCCATTCTGTAAGTTCACCCATCTTCGAAGCATCTGACAAAGTGGGATTTTCTCCCACGAAATCTCATGCAAAAAATAAATCTATTAGTCTTTAAGTGCCACATGACTCATTGATTAACATGCCTGGCAGCTCCCTCCCTTCCCTGAAAATGATGGCAAACTGAGGCATAGAGAATGTCAGCAGCTCCAGGTCATGGAACAAGTCAGGGACAGATCTGGGCAAGGAGCTCAGGAGTCCTGACTCCCAGCTCACCTGTTCTAACCGCTAGACTAGATCACACAGCTAGCTGGGGGACGTGGACAGACAGTGGGGGAATTAAAGCTGTGGTGTCACAGGGGCAGCACAATGGGACCCAGCTGTGCTCAACCCTTCTCTTTCCCCACTGTATGGAGACACTGCTGCATGGAAATAAGGGCCTGCTCCTGCTCCCTAAGGTTGGAGTCAACAGAATCAGGGAGATCCCACCCTATGATCTCCACAGGGCCACCCAGGCCCTCCCTACCTCCATGACACACAGGAAGTCCCAGCCTGCTACATTTTATTTAAGTTGCATGTAAATTTCCATGCAAATTAAGTGCAGGTCTCGGGCTCTTGGTGGGTTGCCAAGGCAGTCCTGGGTGCCACAAAGTTCATATCTGTTTGAAGAGGTCAGGACTGCTCCTCCCTTGGCCCTGCTCCCTGCCGTCAGGTCTCCGTTGGCCAGGCCCCATCTTAACAGTCAGAGCCGTCTACTCAGCAGCCTAGGAGCCCAGCACAGTGACCAAAGATCCTCTGGCAGGTCCCACTGCACCCACCTGCCCTGAATGGGTAGGGCCCTGCAAATCCGTGGATATCCGTGGATATATCCACATCCACGGATATTTGCGGATACAACACGGATATCCGCAGACCATTTCTGGTGGATGCAAATCGGATACGGATCCACATATTTGTATCCGTGCAGGGCTCTATATATGGGAACCATCACCATGCCCATCCAGGAATGAGAAGAGGGCTTGACAAGGTCTCAGGCTCCAGCACTAGTCCTCTGGGCTTTTTTTATAGAAAGGGAGAGGCAGGGGGAGAGTGGGTGGGAGGCTGGTAGTGGGTTAGGGGATGGGAGTGCAGTGGCAGTGGGTTGGGGACTGGGAGCGGATAAGGGCTGAGGACGCAGAGAAGAGAAGGTGACAGTCATTCGTGCACACAGAGAAGGACGCCTGGTCCTATAAATTTTTTCCCATCCCTGGTAAGTCTGAGCTCTGTGCTGCTGGATGCTGGGGCAAGCTAGACAGTGGGGAGCAGGGCCAAGGGAAAATTAAAGTCAGGCATAGGTAGGGGAAACAGGGTGCCGGTGAAAGTCAGCAAAGGGTCCCAGAGGGAGCCAGGAGAAATGCAGGGAGTGGGGGATTAGGAAGGACATGGAGTTGGGACAGAGCTCAGAGGTGGTACCAGGCTGGGGGCAGGGTTCAGGGCAGGGGGCCAGGTCAAATGTGCAGTGGGGGGTGCTCAGGGAAGGTGATGGGGTCAGAAGGGCAGTGCTCAGAGCAGGGGCATCGCCAGATGGGTGGGCGCAAAGTATCCAAGTTTGGAACAGGGGTGGGGCTCAAAGTAGGAGGTCAGATGGGTGGGGCTGACAGCAGGGGGTCACATGGATTAGCTTAGAGTAGTGGCAGGGTCAGATGGGCAGGCTCCTAGCAGGGGTGGGGTCAGAAGGGTGGAGCGCAGAGCTGGGCCCGGGCGGGACACTCACTATGCCGGTGGTCTTGCCCATGTCTGGGTTGTTGTGGCCGAAGCTGCCGCTGTGGCTGGTGGACACTGTGTTCTGCTTCTTGCTGCTGAGGCCCATGGCATCCATGGACTGGCTGCGGCTGCGGATCACGCGCTGAAAGGGAATTGTCAGTTGCCATCACTCGCTGTCTGTACTGCAATCAAGGCTGCAAGCTTGCAGCCACCAGTCATCCCTGCCCCCAAGTGTTGGTTCCCTGCACAGAGCTACAGCAGGCTGGAAGGGACAGACACTGCGATGAGCCCCAGGGGATAAAGAGGGGACAGTGGGGAGCAGTGTCTGACCCTCCACAGATACCCAACATTGGACTCCCATACACTGACATGCAGGTGTTGGGCAACTCATCTGGAGCACGGACTGTGCTGGGTAAGATCGGACTGAGCCAGCCCCCAGCAATGGAGAACTGATGCTTCAGAAGGAAGCAAAAGGTCCCTTCCCACTAACACACCTAGCTAGGGTATAGATGGTGGGGCTAGGAGCTTCTGCCTGACCACAGCAGCAAACAGACCTGAAGCATGAGAACTGATAACCTATCTTCTGCCTACACAAACAACCATAGGATACTCTCTTTCTTCGCTGAACCCAGCAGCAGGGAGCTCTGTGGGGTAAGAGCAGTTCCCTTGGCCTTCCTGCTGTCCCTCCTTCCAGGGTTTTGAGCATTGGCTGTGCCCACTTGCCAGTCATGTGGGTCAGCAGGGACATGTTCATGGATCTTGGAAAGTCCCATGGTTGGGGGAGAGCAAAGAACTGGGGGCAGTTGTGGCAGAGAACTTTGTCTTGCGGCTCAGAGCAGGAGAAAATCAGAGGTGTTGCTCCACTGGGACAGTGCAACTGCTCACTCCCCTTTCCAGGGGTCCCTGGGCAAACTGCCAGTTTCTTGTACATGCACAGCTAGGAGTTTTATGGCACATGCCCTCAGTTGCCCGCTGGCCAGTAGAAAGAGCTGGGCCTTATCCCTGCAAGCAGGGTGGCCGTGCCCACTGCCAGGCTCCACCCCAGTTCCCAGACCAGGCTCCCACATAGACCAGGGTGAATGTCACACACCAAGGCACCCACCTGCAGGGGGCCAGGGCTGGGGCAGACTCAGGTGAAAGTGGATGCTTGCCAGCCAGAGGTCACAGAGGGGACAGACTGGAGATAATGGGAACCCTTCGCTGCAGGCTGATACAGGGACTGCAGCTGTGCCAGGCAGAGGTGGAGCAGACACTGCTCATGGCTCGTCCCTCTCCCCGCCCTGGCTAGGTCCATGCCCATGCTGGCAAGATGGTGGCACTCCCACCAACCCTGCTCAGCACAGGACAAGCCTGTGGGGCTTGATCCAGGGTCACTCTCCTCCTCTGAGGGTTCCAGGCTCCTGTGAGAGGTGACATTTTCTTTACGGTCCTGGAGAGCAGCCGGACTCACTTCTCTACCCACATCCATCCATGCCATGCTCAGCACTCAGCGGCTGGCAGGTCAGCATGGTCCCAATGCTGTTAGCCAACCCTAGAAGCTGTACAAACCAAGCAAATGCCAACTCCTTGATTTACTGTATAAGTGAGACCAAGGTAGGTGTAGGTTTCCCTCTACTGTGCTGATAATGGTGCAGTGCTCTTCAGTGCAGCAGAAGTGGACTTCATCTTGGTAGCTTCTTTCCAGACATACATTCCTGAAACTTGCACTGTGGAGCCTAACAACATCTCCATGAATTGTGTGAGGGAAGGAGGGAGGAATGATGAGATGCCAACCTAAACTGCTCTGACAACAGAAAGGGAAGTGCAGATGCCACTGCCATCTTGACCCTGAAGGCCAACAAATGAATATCAATGATCCTGAAGTACAGAAGGAATTGCCCTGGGAATGGACAAAATACAGAAGTAGGAGAATAGTCCTGCTTGCAATTAGCTGGTGATTAACAACCAAACTGAATCTGGAGGCAGCATGACACAGCAAGGCCCAGAGACTTACACAGGCCCAGTAACTACAAAATATGGAATAAGAACATGGAAACTTTGGGGCTCGTTCTGCATTCATCATCTTGGAGCACTGGTTTCGCAACTGACAGAGGCCCAGCTCCCTCCTCATGCCAAGTCTAGCTGGCCACTAGTCATTTGAGCAATGCATAAAAGATAGTTCTGACACCAGCTTACAGAACTTCTTCAGTGTGAATGAGACAGCTTGTCACTATTCTTACCTTTGCAGTAAACATGGCTTATTGCCTTGCCCCCCAGAATAAGACCCTGCCAGTCTTTTATTTTCTGTGTATAACATTTTGATGGAGAATGCGAAAGGGGGACAGTAGCCCATAACTGTTGTAAAACTGGTGTGCACACTGCTGACATTAGTAAGCCTGGTACCATAGAGATCTAAATGTATATTAGTTAACCAGACAAAAACTGAAGGATATGGGAGTTTTGCCCACCTTCACTCTGAAGGGCATAGGAGTTTGGTTGCTATTACTACTGCAACTAACTCTGAAGGAAATGAATGTCACTGCTTTAACACTTGCAATTGTTTGACAGCCTCTGAAGGGAATAGGAGTTTATCCACCACAATGCTGAAGGGTATAATGGCATTCAGGCATCGCTGCTGCAATCAGCTCTGAAGAATATCAGAGCTGATATTATAGTTTGGCACATAGCACTAATGACTGTCTATCAGCTCTGACAGATATAAGAGTCACTGTTTTAATGTATATCATGGGGTGGCAATGCTGATTTAGGAAATTCGGCAATACTGTTTTTATTAAACTCTGAAGGACCTAGGAGTTTAAACTTTAGAACTCTGAAGGCTACAGGAGTTTTGACAATACTGTTAAACCCTGGAGGACATAGAGGTTTACAAGTATGATGTTTAAAAGAAAGCAGCATAGAGATGCCCCTAGAGAGGGTTGGGAAACACAACAGACACTACCCTTTGTTCAAGAAATTACACCTTTTAAACAGATTTGGCAAAGGTTCAGGCACAGCTCCTGGACACAGGAGCCACTGTCATTTAAGCCAGGATAAGGGCTGCGGTGCGGGTTTCCAGATGCTCTGGCCCACGGAGGCCCACTTCCGGAACTGTTGTTGTTGTCTGTACTTTTCTTGGCTTAGGTTTTCCTTCTTCCTCTGCTGATGCTTCTCTCTGTCTTTCTCTCTCTCTCTTTCTCCCCCTTCCTCCGTCATTTTTTCCTTTTGTTTGGAGAGTTAATGGTTAAAGCCTCAGTTGGTATGATAAGGAATGCTGTTAGCCTGTATTTTAAAAGGATCTCAAAGGGCTAATTGGTTGCTTTTCACCTCCTTCCCCCTCCCCCCACGTGCACTTCTATTTTTCGGAGCTTCTTCTGATGGAAGGAACTCTGAGTACACTTTGGATGTAAAAAGTTTTTGACAAAGCACAGACTAAGGCAGCTGTGCTGTATAAATTGTACTTGGTGGCTCAGGTTTCACAAGCACAATACACCACCTTAAGAAAGCAATACAATAAAATACTTAAGAATGACCTCAGTGAAAACTGGCTGATCAACCCAGCACTCTGAATGAGAGAATGGATAATTTTAGATTGCAAAACCATGTTGTCAGTGAAATACGAAAAGCCAGGAGGCAGGGCCATAACTAGGGTAGGCCGACCAGGGCTTTGCCCCACGTGTGCATCAAGCAGTTCAGTTTCACCTTCAGGAAGCGTTCTGTGTTGCTTGCTCCGGGCATGCCCCAGGTGCCAAAATACCCTAATTCTGTTGCTGCCAGGAGGGGAGGGGAGCAATGTTCCCCCCAAGCCACATATGCAGCTGAGCAACATAGGTTGCCCGCTGCGTGGCAATTCTGCCCCCCATCCCCTCACCGTCTTGATCCCCTCCTCCCACCCTAACCCACCCCCTCTCCCTCTCCCAGTCACGCCCCAGTCAGGCCAATCCCACCCCCCACACCCCTCCAGCCAGCCCTCCACCCCTTTTCATGGTCAGCTGCCCCTGCCCTGTCCCCAATCACCCTCCCCACCCCCTTAACTAACTCCCTCACCACCAGCTGCTCCTCAGGCCAAAGAAGGTCTCAGTGAGCATGCACAGAAGATCTGCGCATGCTCAGTGAGACCTTACTCTGAGCGGGAGTTTTAAAAACTCCCAGCTCAGAAGAAACTCTCAGACGGCCAGAAGACTCTGTCTTCTGGCTGGGTAGTGACTGTGGCTGTCAGCTGTGCACGGCCGGAAGTGTTCCCTGCGCAGGGCAGCAGCAGGCATGCGTGCCCACACTGCCACACAGCTTACAGGGAATGTTGGAGGGGAACCTCTAGCTCAACATTTGCCCAACCCTGCACCTTTCCCTGATGCTCTGGCAGATGTGCTGGGATCTGTGTTTCAGGAAAAGACCAGTAAGCTTATTTACATTACACTGCCCTCATGGGATGGTCACCCATAGCCAGAGGGACATTATTCCCCACCTAGTGTTGATTGTTTTAATACTAAGCTATCTAGGCCTTGACATTACAAGATTAATTTGCCTCAGGATATATACATTGTGACCCATTCAATGCATTCAAACTGAAGGGTCACAAAGTGACCAATGTGACTCCATGAGCCATCTGCAGGAGCCATGCAAACAAATCAAAGCAGACTCCTTGGTATTGTATAAGTGAGATCGACGTAGATATCAAGATTTCCTTTATAGTTCTGATCATGCAGTTCAGTGTGGCATAAGCGGACTCCATCTTGTTAGTTTCTTGCACTGTTGAACCTAAAACTACTTTGCTGAATTCTGTGTGTGATTGAGGAATGTATGTGCAGGTCAGAAAAAGATGCCAGCCTAAACTGCTTTGAGAACAGACAGGGGAGTGAAGACGCAGACTGCCAACCTGACCCTGCTGGCTGAAAAATAAAAAGGGGTAAGACCATGGGAACTTTGGATTTTGGTCTGTAATTGTCATCCTGGAGCATCAGATTCACAACCAACAGAGCCCCAGCTCCCTCCTTGTGCCCAGCCTAGTTGGCCAGTAAGCTGGCTGAAGCAGCTTATTAAACGACCAGTAATTATATCATACCAACTTGGGTATGCATGTGTCAGCTTTTTGCTCTTCTTACTTTGACAATAAGCACAGTGTGCCACCTCATCCTCCTGAATGACACCCTGCTAGGCTTTTCTTTTCTAGATTTAATGGTGCAGGAAAGGCAGGGGCCAGGCGGGCAGGAGCTGGAGACCCCTTCTAGGGAGACCCAGAAAGCAAAACTAAGGATGAGTAAACTCCTTACCTCAGTGACTCTCAGGCAGCTCTGCCTGCAGACAGGACCATCCTTAAGCGGGGGCAAGAGGGGCAGTCGCCCCTGTCCCTGCAGTTCCATGGGCCCCACTCTGTCCTGCCGTAAGCAGGACAGCACAGGGCCCAAACCACTGCCCCCTCTTGGCTGTGCTGCTCCACCCCACTGCTTTCAGCACAAAGCTGAAGGAAGTGGGGGGCAGGAGGGGCAGCCAGGAGCATGACTGGCCTCCTCTCTCTGCCAGTCTGCCTTGCCACCATGAAGGAACAGCCAGCCCAGGGGTGGAGCAGGCCATCACAGCAGCTGACTGTTTCACCCAGGCGGTGGGGTTAGCCAGCCCAGAGGCAGAGCGGAAGAGCAGAGCACAGACCCTAGACCACAGACCGGCCCGCTCTGCCCCGGCACATTGGGGTGGGAGGCCCACACAGGCCAATTGGCCCCAGGCCCTGCCCCCCCTCAGGGACAACCCTGCCTGCAGAGCTCCCAGCTCCATGGGGACAGGAATGGGGCCCACAGAGGTAGACAGGACCACTCTTCAACAGAACAGCAGTCCAGTGTCTGGCTGCCCCAACCCCTCCACATGGGGAAGCCCTACGTCTTTCCCAGGAGACAGCCAGTATCACTGCCCTCTCTGACAGATGGGGGAACTGATGCATGGTGGAGGGAAAAACTGAGTCATAGTCCCCAGGACTGGGAATCAAACCCAGCAGTCCTGCTTCCCAGACCCTACTCTAATCGTTAGATGATCCTGCATTGCTCTAAGGGCTATACATGTGGGCTGCTCCTACTCTCTGACACAGCAACCCCAGGTCCTTGCCTCCTGCCTGGTTCTGAGCTTCCAGGACTTTACTGCTCCACTCTCACCTTGAAGGACTCAAAGAAGCCCCCGCTGCCCCCGCTGCCATTCTCCAGTTTGTCTTCGTCCCCGCCCAGGCCCATCATGGACTGGCTGCTCCCATGCAGCTCCTCATACAGTGTCTCCAGTAGAGCCGCCCGCGTGCGCTCCTGTGGTTAGAGGGCAGAGGCATTAGTGGCAGGGAAGGGACTGAAGAGAGGCCAAAGAGGCAGAAGGTGAGATGGGCATGTAGGAAGGCTGCATAGGCATGGCATCTCCAGGCTGCCCTAGAGCCTTTGTCATGCGCTGCCCTGCCACAGGCCCAGGTCAGTGGCCATTATGACACTGTCTGGGTTTAAGGGATTGTTTATGATTATCTTTCATATTTGCAATAATCCGTATTTGATGTGCCATGTTGGGTACCAATAGAAAGGGTGTAATCCGCTAGGAATGATTCTATGGTTTATGTGTAGGTGTCATATCTGTATTAAAAGTTAAGAATATGTTTGTTCTATTTGCCTTCCAAGTTACTGGATTCGGGGACAATCCCAGAATGGATGCCTGCAACCATGACATTGTCTCCTTAATGGTCCATTAGGGAAGCTCCTAGGTATAGTGGGCCCAGGGAGAAACCTCTTAAGCCACTAAGACTTGCCAATGTGACTCAACTCCATTTTGATTTGGCAAGGACTCTGCACAGCATGGGGAAAGCCAGAGGTGATAAAAGGCAGCAGCCTCAACTCCATTTTGTCTTCAGTCTCCAATCTGCAACCAACACCCACCTCAGGAACTATTCTTCTGCAACTGAACAAAAGACTGAGACCCACTCGGGTGATGGGTGTCTATCAGAGGAATTGGACTAGCCTGCAAACTGCAAAATTCAAGGACTTGCTTTCTATGGATGCTTAATCATTTGTATATATGTGATTCACTTGGACACTTTAACATCTCTCATTTTGATTCTTTTCTTTTTATATTAATCCTTGAGTTGTAGTTACTAAAGGATTGGCTGGCAGCATGGTATTTTGGGTAAGATCCAAGCCTATATTGTTCTGGGTAATGTGACTGGCCCTTTGGGGTCAGGAAAACCTATTTCTTTGAGACCCAGTGGCTAGGCGGAGACCAGAGGAGCTGATGTGCAATAAAGGAGGCTATATCTATTTTGTTATGCTTTGTGATGACAAGCATGGGGAATCAGAAACATGTTTTGTTATTGACTGGGAGGCTGGTTTAAGTACCACCCAGCAGTGGTGTGGGGGTTTCGCCCCTGGTTTTGCATCTTCCCCTGATTTTGGCACATACAGGTGGCTACCCCAGGAGGCCCGGGTCACAGCTGTAACAGGGCTGGGCCTGCCTATTAACGCCAGTGAAACCATTGCTGTGAGCACGCAGCAAGGCCTGGCCCTGGCCCCAGAGCGAACCAGTTCTCACCATGCCCTAATGCAGGTGCCATGCCCCACTGGCTCTCACAGAAACGAGAGGCAGTAGGCTCGGGAGACCAGGCCAGAGTGGAGCGTTGGGCAATGGGGGAGAGAGGCCCAGGCTGAGCACTGGCAGGGCAGACCCTCAGCAGGTCAAAGAAGCTGCTAGGCAGGAGACCAGCTCAGAATGCAGCACCTGGCACAGGGCTACTGACTCACCTCCAGCTTCGCAAACTTCTCAGCTTTGTAGCATGCGTACTCAGCATTGATGAGCTTGGTCAGCAGGAACTCCTGGAACTCGGGGCCCTGCAAGAGAGAAACCCCCATCACCTGCCTTCTGTGGGAATGGCAGCTTGGAAACTGGAGGGCAGCTGTCATCAGCCACCGGCCGAACACCCCTGGTAGTTGGACTGCCAGCAAGAAGCTCTGCCCACTCTGGCTCCACCCTTGGCCCCACCTACCCCCCGAGTTCCAGCCAGTAGCATGGTACAAAATGCCAGCTCGTGGGAGGCAGTAACCAGTCAACTGCATCTGGCTGCCTGAATCCCAGCTCCAAGGCCCCGGATAGCAAACCCTGCCCTAGCCCTTGACTCTCAGCTGGTGAGATCGACATGCCCAAGAGAAACCAGAGACCCCCGCACTACACACGGATGCAGCCAGCCGGGCCTCCTGGCCAGACAAATGAGTGGGATATGCTAGCCCAGTTGGACCCACCCCTGGCAGCCCCACTCTAACCCCAGCAAGTTCCCTGGGCCTGGCAGGTTCTATCTCGAGCATGGCCCCTGCAGCTGCAGTAAGGCAGCTGGCAGAAGGCCCATCCTGACCCACCTCTGCCACTGGCTGTAGCTCCCAAGTCTCACCTTTCTGAAAACGGCTGGGTCAGGCAGCGGAGGGCCAAAGAAAGGCACATCATCCCGTGCTGTGACGGAGACCTGCAAGACATGGCACCATCATCCCTGGCCCATTCCAAGCGCTGCCAGGCCAGTTTCAGTAAGGAAGGACCCAGACATTATGGGAGCACTTGCCCTGCACTGGGGTGTCTTGTCATACTTGTGGGCACGGGGGAATCATCCACCTGATGGCTGGGGCCTCTGCCAGCTGGGAGTGGCACGGCACATCCCTCTGCATGGCATGGGCAATGGACTCACTCCTCCCAGCCCACACAGTAGCCATCTGGAGTCTCCTCCCAGTCAGCCCAAACACTGGCACCCCGGCCCCTCTAGCCAGGACTCTATCAGTGCTGCAGACAGAAAGGTCATGTCCCCACGGTTGCCATCATCCCCACAGGCTAAGGGACGAGAGCCAGTATGAAACCAGGCCTAATCCACTTCCAATCACATGGAATGCCCATCAGGTCTGCATCAGTCTGGCTTGGGTTCAAGTGCTTCACACCCAGCACAGCCTTGGGAGGGGCTGTGCCATGAGGTCACTGCTCTGGATAGCCCATCACAGGGGAGCAGTGATAGCAAAACTTGTCCTTGTCCCAGGAGTCAAAGTTTCCATTAGCCCCAAGGGAAAACCGAAGCCCAGAGTGACAAAGAGTCAGCAGCAGTGCAGGAACAGAACCCAGGAGTTCTGATTTCTGGTCCCCTACTCTAATCCTGAGATTTCATCCCCCACCCGGTGCTGGGATCAGAACCCAGGAGTCCTGACTCCCACCCCCTAACTCTAACCACTAAGGATTGTCCCCACCATATTAAAACTCTCTGATGCATTTGTGAGTAGCAGGAATCACTTTCCAAGCTTGGGGCTCAAACCAGGCCTGTTCTCTAGCTGGGGATGGGCGGACTCTGTGACACGGCATGGCACGGCTGTGTGAGAGCCACAGTATTTCTGCACGTGGCATCTCCCCAGACAGGATGGGAGCTCAGCTCACCTTATACAGAGTGTTCTCGGAGCAGGGGGCCTCCACCTGCACCACAATGTAGGCATGCAGGAAGTTGGAAGCAATCATGTCTGGCACGAACGGCGTATTCTCGTCCTGGAAGACGATGGCCACAATGTCGTTGCCAATGTGCCGCTTCCTCTGTAACTGAGCAGAGACGGAGGGCGTCACATACCACAGGGACAGCATGGATCGGGGAGGGGGGGATGCAGGTGCTGGGAGATAGATCGGAAAAGGCTGGGAGTTCAGTGAGGGGCAGGGCACAGACAAGCTGAGCCAAGGGAATGGGAAGAATCCCACTGGTTGCCCCTTATTGACACCTGATAGGGCCTCAGCCTCTAGTGAATGTCTCTTCACTCCAGGGAGGACAGGGGCTGGGATAGCACTCATGGGAATGTGGCCATAGGGAGAAGAGGCCAGGCACTGTGTGCGTGGGGCTGGGGCAGAACCGTGCTGGTCCCATTGATTGTGGAGAAGAGCCGCATGCAGGTACGTGATGAGGGTGTGGGGGTGCAGCCTGTGTGAGATGTGTACAGAAGGGTGGGCATATAAGCAGGCCCATGGGCAGCCCCCGGGCGCTCTCTCACCTGCTGAGCGTCACCCTCTGTGTAGGGCAGCTTTGTGGAGACGTGGAACATGATCTCCTTGCTGCGGAAGGTGCAGTAAACGGATTCTGTCCCCGTCTGGCCATGAGTCACGTCCAGCCCCCCCCGGAACCTGCCACCGAAGAGACATGGGCCTCAGGCAGACACCTCCACCCCTTTGTCCCTCTGCCCTAGAGGTGGCAGGGAACAGCTGCAAGGCTGATTGGGCTGATCCGTCCTGCTGAGACCTCCCTGGACAAACAGTGCATGGAACCGGCTCAGCACTCAGATGCCCAGTGCAGGACGGGCGGCAGCTGACCCTTCTCTGTGCACAGGCTCAGCTGCCGGGAGCTCGCTCACCCCTTAAAATCCTGCAGTTGCACTTTCTGGCCCAGGAGGTCAAGGAACTCAATGAATGCTGGGCTCTCCTCGGTGGTGCCAAACAGCTCCTCCTCGGTTGTCTGCAATGCAGCAAAGCAGAGGGGTTATAGCAGAGCCCAGCAGTCTAGCTGCAGAAACACTGAGTCTGTGAGGGCAAAGAAGCCACTGGCTGAGCAGCTGCTTGCCAAAGTGCAGGGCGGAGCCTCTGCTCCCCTGCAGGGTACATGCTATGAGCCAAGCTGAACACAGTGCCTGCTGACAGCAGCTCTGGGAGCAGCCAGAGCAGGCCTA
Organism: Podocnemis expansa; assembly: GCA_007922195.1. NCBI lineage: Eukaryota > Metazoa > Chordata > Testudines > Podocnemididae > Podocnemis > Podocnemis expansa. The sequence continues at coordinate 29,341,717 of ML681997.1, forward strand.
GCTGGGAGCCCTCACCAATGGCCTGAATGTGAATCAAGCTTCCCAGCCCCGCTGGTGAGGTTCTCCCTATTTGAGAGGTGGGGAAAATGAGGCCTGGGGGATGGGAGTCGCTGAGAGTCACTGGACAAGCAGCGAACAGAACTCTCTGGACTCAAGGTTCCCAGCCTTAGCCAGTCAGTGACTCCCCCGTAAAAGACCCAGGGCAAATGCAATGTACCAAAGGAGGTGGCTTAGCTGGATGGAGCTACTGGGAGCAAACTCCCACCACAACTCCTGAATCCTCTCCAGCTCTTGGCAAAGCAAAGGGGCCCACGGCCATACTGAGATGAAAGCAGACAGGAGGGAATGATGCCAGGGGTATGTCTGTGGCCACAGGCAGGTCCCAGGATGCCAGGCAGGAAGGGTCTGGCGGAGCCGCTGTGAGTCCTGGTGGCTCGCTGGGGACTCCTGGCTGCAGGTGCCCACAGGGGGAGGGGACACTCCTGGCTGTGGCCTCGCCCACTTCTGGGCTTGTTGCACTCACAGCTCAAATGAGTCTTTGCATCCAGGACCTGCAAACAAGGTAGGTGAGCCAGGGCAGGGTTTGGGCCTGGGAACGTGTTAGAACATTTTCTGCCCTGGCCAGCAGCCCTGGCTCCAGACACTCCTGCTTGCCAATGACCTCCTCCCCCCCAACGCAGGCTGCTTGACAGACGGGAAGCTGGGGGTGGGGGTTGACAGATCGGAGAGGCTCATCCCCCAAGGGATGAATTTCCAGGCATGGAAAGTCCAGCCCCTGCACCAGACAGACCCACCTGGCCCAGCTTCTGGTAGATGACACCGAACTTGAAATGGTTGCTGAGGACGTGCTCATCAAAAGTGACGATGAGACGGGAGGCCTGGGAAGACGGGTGAGACTGGTTAACAGATGGGCATCATGATGACAACATAACAGCCCACTCTGGGGAGCAGTACCCACTGGTAGGGTCCCCAACTGCCAGGAACCAATCCAGGAGACTCGTGAACCTCGGGGTCAGAGCTAGGAGGCTGGCAGGGGGCAGGTTCCCAGCTGGGCTGGGGGTGGGTAGTGGAACCAGGCAGAATCAAGGTTTCTGAAGCAGTTCCAAGATTTCAACATTTCTTACGTCCGAGAATGAAAACAACAAAATGTGAAACTTCCCACAAACCAAACTTCTGAAAGAAAATTCATTCTGGGCTAAGTGAAGCGCTTTACACTGACAGAATGCAGCCCTTCCCTTTCCTGCTCTACTTTGTGCCTCATTTTCATAATATATGGTACTAGAAAATGACACATAAAGGAAAGGAAAAGTTGTTTTGAAATGGAAAACTGAAATGCGACATCTCTGGAAAAGACTGAAATGGGGTGCTCCAAATGGGAGACCCTGATCCCCTGCCTGACATGATGTCCCCATCCCCACTCTCCCACTCTGTGACCCTGACCCCATGCCCAGCAGGACGTCCTCATCCCCACTCTGTGACCCTGGTCCCACCCCCAAAGGAACATCGCATCCCCGCACAGGGCACTTCCTTTTTATTTCATTTGGAAACTAATTTGCCAAAGGTTTTGCTTTCTCTGAACTGGCATTTCTGATGCACAAACGTCCCTTCAGAAAATTTCCTCCCAGCTGCAGGTAGGCAAGGGGAACAGGAACAACATACCTAGACAGGGCCTGGGCTAGTTCCAACAGACTTTTCCCACCTCTAAGCTGTAGGACTCTGGTTCTTGTTCTCACATGGCCCAGGGCTCTGGGGAATCCCCAGTACCTCCTAGGGACAGCACAGGCAACCAAGAGCCTGGCAGAGCAGGGTACAAGGAGTTGGTATGCAGAGGTGTTGAATCCTTAAAATCCCACCCTTTGGACCTTGATCTTCACATGAGTACCCAGAATGCATTTCGCCTGTCAGGGGGGCAGTCAAAGCTCTAAGGAGATATGGGGGGGGGGGGGTCTGGGCATCACACATGGACACACACTTCTTTCCTATAAACTGGTGTGTTGTCCCACTCACCCCCCACCACCACCTAGTAGATCCCAGATGTGTGCTGTGGGAGGGGCAGATTCTCCTGGGTCCTGGGGCTTCCTGTGAGCCAGCCCCAGACAAGTGGGAGCTTGGCAACAGACCAGCTGGAGCCCCAGCACAGCCGGCACTGGAACAGCCTGAGCCAAGGCTATGTCTACACTGGCAATTTATTTTGAATTAAGGGGACTTAATTTGAAGTAAATTAGTCCCCGTGTACGCTTGACTTTCATTATGTCAAATTAAGAAATTCCTTCATTCGACTTAATGAAAACTTACTTCTAAATAATAAGAACTGCCTGTTAGTTCAAACTAAGCCCTAATTCAACTCCTTAGTTTGAACTAAGGATGCTGTAGACCTGGATTAACCCTTAATTCGACTTTATCATGGGCAAATTAAGAAAGCAGACTAAGGAGTTAGTCCACTTTGTTAATTCAAATTAATAAGATTGAGTTTAGTTCAAAGTAAAGCCCAACATATTAGTTTGAATTAACATATTCAACCTAACTTCCTTCAAGCGCTGCTCACATCGTTCATTTACAGGTGTGTACATGCCACAGCGGATGGTAGCTCGGAAAGTCTTTAGCCTTAGCCTGTCAGGTCAGGGCACATGGCCAACGCCCCTGTGCCACAACCACAGCTATATAGGTGACCGTGACCCTGACCCTCCCAGTTCCTTTCTTTCCGCCCTCAGCGATGGTTTCGGAAGAGCCAAAACTTGCAAAAGCAAGTGCCTGTCATTCCTTCGTTTGTAATTAAAGATCTTCGGGGCTGCAGATTCACCCTCACCACCAACAGCAGGGTGTAAACCCACCCTCAGGGCCTGGCATTGGAGTCAACTCAGCCAGCATGAACATGGTCTTTCCTAGGAAGGGGAGGCTTCCCTGAGCCCCACTGGGGTGGTACACTCCTGGCACAGCTTGGGGTTCTGTCCCAGGCTGGGAGCACCCTGAGGAAGGCTCCTTGGGCAGGGGGGTGGCAGGTCTCAGCTGGACTGCTATTGGCCAGATGAAAAGCTGGCAAAAGAGTCAGCTGCACTCCAGTCTACATTCAGATGAGACATGGCCTGGCCAGTCCCAAGAACTTGGGCTGTGCTCAGCATGTGCCCAGCCTGTCTGCCTGGTGCTGGGGTTTCCCTGCTGGGACCCCCCCATGGGAGGAGGCCAGCTGTGTGTGCCTATATGCACGAATGGATGGATGGGGGGAAAGATGGCAAATCTGCAAGGGAGCTGTCCCAAGCATGTTGGCTTCCCTGTCCAGCCCTACCTTTGGGTACAACACTGGGTAAAACCGATCCACGTTCACGTCCTCACACACCAGCTGAAACAGATGAGAGAGTGAGTGCAACTCAGACCACACGTGCGCACACACACTGGTGGAAAGAGGGAGGAAGAGTGTGTGACTGATCCCTGATGGATGGGAGCAGCCAGAGCCCATCTGTGTGTTCATGTGCAAGTGTGTGCACGTCTGTTACTGCCCCCTAGTGGATGGGAGCTGCTAGATCCCACATGCATGTGTGAGTGTGAACAAGGGTGTACTGCCTCTTGCTGGATGAGAGTGGGAGGGCCCAGGGACAAGGGTACCTGCCTTGGCCATCTGCACCACATTGGGGAACTCAGTCAAGCAGGAGATGGGGATGACGTCGTGATAGGTTCGGCATCTGGTCCTGCAATAAGAGGTGTGGGAGTCATGGATGAGACCTGTCTGGAGCCTTCAAGACCCCCTCCCGTGAAGCCAGCCCCCCAGAGAGGAGGCAGAGACATAATCCAGGCTCTCCTCTCCCTCACCTCCCATGAGGCATGCATGGTCCTGGAGACCCAGATAGCATCATACTCACCTGAGCAGCAGCCGCAGGTGCTCCTGGTCGCCAATGACGTCGTACTTGAGGGAGAAGACGAGGTGCCCCAGTGCCGTGTCCAGGGAGTAGTAGTTGAAGTGCTCCTGGTGTTGAAGGGGAACAGATAAGTCACTGGGGGGGGTGCAGCTCCTTGGTCCTCCTCCCGGTGGGGGCTGGCCCTGCCTGGGCTAAAAGCCACCCTTTCTGGGCTCCCACTACAGCCTGGCTCGGCGAGCAGCAGCCCAGGATTTCTGCCTATTTGTGGAAAGCCCCTTTCCTAGCACTGAGCAGGGTGGAGTGCTCCCTCAGGGCAAAGAGTGTCTCCCCCCCCCAGGTGATGTCCGGGGGCAGTTGTGCAGCCTGGTAGCTGAGGGCACAGCTGGTGCCAGAGGGGCTGGGGGAAAGGGGTTCTAGGCTCAGGCCAGATACCAGTCACCATGGAGGGGAGGGGGGTTATGACTGACTGACAAGCCCAAGTTGGCTGCTCCCGCCTATGGGGTCGTAAGTGGGATGCCTCCCCCTCAACTTGCTGCTGGGCCTGGTTGGCACATCCTCCAAAACCCCTCCCTTGGGGCTCAGAGCAGAACCCCCCCTGAGGACTGCTCCTCCTGTAACCTGCTGCGGAGCCAGCAGGATAAGAGACCCAACCGGCCAGGACCAGGGGCAGCACAGGTGTGGAGTGTGCTCAAAATGCCCCCAGCAGCTCAGGCTGCTGCACCCACACGACACCCTAGCAGCTGCAAGCGAATGATGTGGCCCATGAGTCAGCTGACAACAGGGCTCTCACTGGCCCAAATCCAGGTGCCCCTTCACACTCTGGTTCCCCAACCACTGGCCACACAAACCGGGGCGTGGCAGTACCCAGCAGTTCTTTCAAGGGAGCTCAGACGCTCTGACGCAGTGGCACCACAGGTCTTTACCAAGTGCCTACCATGACTTGCCGCATGTGCCTCAGGACCTGACGGCTGCCCAAAGCATTGCACAATTTGCCCACAGCACAGCTACTTCCTCTTTGATAGCAGTGCAACAGGCCAGCCTTGCCCACGGGGTAAGTTTTTTGCAGTAAAAGCAAGGAGGGTGGAGTGACACCGTGTGTCTGAAATCAACACCCCCACAAGTGCCACATTAACCCAAGATCATTCACAATTAGTTCTGTGGAAGGCACACCTTGTCTGGTGTGATGGTAAAAGTCTTGATCGGCTGAATGTGACTAGCCTGTTGCACTGGAAGGGCTGCCATGGTGCGTGAAATTATAAACCATCAGTGTACATGTGACTGGAACATCCAGCAAAGCAAGAAACATCCACAAAGAGACTCCTGGGCACAACCACAGTGCAGTCAGACGGTCAAGGAGAAACTGTTGCAGCAGGGGCTTCACTGGAGGCACATGTGCAATAGAGCTAGACTGACCAATGAGGACGAGCACACAGGTCATGTGCCCTCACTGGTCTAGCAAACTGGATCCAACGATGGAAGGGGGAGCCTGGCTCATATGATCATTTGGCTTCTCTCTGCCCCAGTCAAAACCTCTTTAGGGTTGTGGGGAAACAAAGGGATGTTGTGGGGGGTGTTGCTTGGCTTGCTCAGTGACAAAAGCCATTGCATGTCTTCCTCACAATGATGGGGGACAGGTTGATTCATGTAACTGGGGGGATAATGGTCTTCCGTTGCAGTTCTTACAAACTGTGGTGGGGTGCTTGGCTTGGTCCATCAGTGTTAGGATGGCATTCAGATATCTAAGGGCTGGGCCACATTCTGTAGGTTTGGAGACACATAGCAGCATTTGGCTACAAACCTGTGGTGGTGGCCACACTGCAGTAATCCCCCTGCCAGCAGAATTCCCCTGCTTTGGTGACAAAATAAAACTACTTTGGCAAGAGGCACAGAGTGTTTTGCAGCCAAGTGACTGCAACAAGGCGTCACTGTGGATGCTATGTGTTGGAATTGGGCTCCAGGAGCTGTCCGGAGTCCCATCCTACCGGCTCTGCTCACTTGTCTAAAATCCAGCCACACTGGGGCACATCCTCACTCTGTCCCTTGTTCAGAGGACTGTTCACATCACCAGCTCTTGCCTCAACACAGGGAGTTATGGGTAGCTATCCTGCCATACAATGGCCGCAGGGTGCTTCAGGAAGGATTTGCAGTGCCTCCTGTAACAGCATCACAGGATGAATGACTCTAAGGCCCATCACTCAATGCTCATCTCACTGATGGCTGCTTCTCTGCGGCCCTGGCAGCCAGACACACACAAGAAGCAGACAGAAGTGTGTGTGTCTGGAAGGGGAAAGTGTATTTGAGAGACAGACTGTAAGGGGGTCCCCTGCTGTACTCCAGCATAACTTGTTGGCAAAACTCTGCAGTGTAGACAAGGCCTAAACTGGGCAAGTCTCTGCCTACTGAAGGCCCTGACTACTTACCTTGCCCAGGAAATGCTTCCTATAGATCCTGGCCATGTGGTTACATTCCAGTTTCACCTTGGAAGTTGGGGATGGGAGTGGCTCAGTTTCAGGGATGCTGCTTAGCTCGTGGTTGGTGCCTTCGATCCAGTAGCCCCCAAACTGTGGCAGCAGGATGAGGGGGAAGGGCCCCTCACGCCCCAGCACCTGGTGGGAGTGGGGAAGCTGTGAGACCACACTGGACACCTCGACCTGCTCCCAGAGATGCTCAACAATCCCACTATGGAGGCCAACAGCCCTTGGAGTGCAGCCTGAGTGTTAGTCTGCAGGGGCTCCACAATGCCCAAGGGGTTTCACGTTGTCTGCTCTGGGGCAGAGCCCAGTGGCTGGCAGCATGTGGTACCTCCAGCCAGCCATAGTGGTGAGTGGAGTGTGGGAATCAGGGCAGCACTGAGGGAGCAGGGGTGTGTTCATGGAACAGGAATGAGACCCTTTTCCTGGGATGGGGACCATGGGATCAGCAATGGCCTACACAGGGCCAGGGATCATCCTTTATGGGTCCAACACCTGACCTGTTAGAGGCAAAAAAGACCCCTGCCCCTCTACCACAGTCCTCTCATAGTCTGGGACCAAGCTGACTACACCAGCTCCGCCAACTTCAAGGGGGGCATTGCCAGAAGCACAGAACCCACCTGGCACCAGGCTGGGGCACTGGGGGAGAAAATAACCCCACTGGCTAAACACCCTCCCTGCTCCCCACCAGGCCAGACTCCATGTAACTTTGGAAAGCTGCTTGGCTCCTAGCCCACTGCAACACAGCAGCAGGCAGTGGCCTCAGGGGCGCATGAACAGTTGCCAAAAGAGTGGGGGACTGAACCCTTTCCCTTGTAATTTGCCAATGCAAGACAGTGGGGGCTAATGGTCAGTGCACTGCATGGGGACCCAGAAGACTTGTTTCTATTCTCAGCTCTGCCCCTAGCCTGGGAGATGACCTTGCACAAGACTGTGCTGCTCTGTGCCTCAGTTTCTCTATAAAAGGGAGACAATGATCCCATCCTCCTTTGTAAGTAGAGCCCTGCGTGGATACAAATAAGTGGTATCAGAGCTGCATCCGCAAGAAATGGTCCATGGATATCCGTGTTGTATCCGAGGATGCGGATATAAGGCAGATATCTGTGGATTTCCAGGGCTCCATCTGTAAGCCTCAGAAGGCCTCTGGGTGGAAAGTGAGACTGAAGCACTACACCCTGTTCTCAGAGTGACCCAACAGTTAGAGCTGAGACACGCTGCTCCTAGGAAACCAGCCACGAGTAGCCGGGGCAGGGGTCGGGGTGCAGAAATTGGCTGATGGGGCAGGCAGCTGCATTTCAGTAGAGGTGCATTCCTCCTAGTCTCTACTGAACCAAGCCCCCACCTGCTGCTAGAAGAATGGACACCCCTTCCAGGCAGGCAGCTAAGATGGGGCCAAGCTAGTGGTTGGTAAAGATCCTGAGGCATTTTCCTATAAGATGGATTCCTGGCCACAGTGCCCTGACCTGGTAACAATGCTCATCCAGCCACCCTTTGCTATAGATCTGCTCAGATCCTGTGAGAGCTCATGGGTTCCCAGTGCCCATGTGTTGGTGCCATCCCTGTGCACGTCCAGAGTGTACCTGTGTGGTGTCGTGCGACAAAGGGAAGACGAGCAAGCACCTGAGTCACTGCTGAACATCTGCATCTCATTGGTTGACCCCTAGTCTCTTAGCACACTCCCTACCCTGGCCTATTCAGTCCATCTATCTGTTAATCCCGTAGATGCTCTATGCCTTCTTGCACATGGACGCCCTTTGGGGCTGGCCACTGCCCTCCTCCAGACCTGCCCTGCCACACTGCCAGTTGCAGATGGCTGGGCAGAGTGGGCATGTAGCTGTACTCATCCCACCACCCTGCCTTTGGCACATGTCTCTTACACTGGCAGTTCCTTGGTGCCTTGCATCTGCATGTGTGTCTGAGCAGCTCTTGTCCCTGCAGCAATGTAAATATTACACACAGAGAAGACATGCTGATGGGACAGCAACAGGCGCCTTCTTCATTACCTCGTGGACACTGGGATATGGGATGTAATCCTCTTCAGTCTGAAAAACACAAACACACCAGTGGCTCATTAGATGGAGGAGTGTGGCATCTGGGCTCGGTGTTATGAACCAGAACCCGGCTTCAGAGTGGAGCTCAGAGGCAGAGCAGTTCGGGGACCATAGCTGTCATACAGACAAGCCTTTAGCTCCATGGGAGCTGCACTGGTGCAAAACACTGGGACCTGGTGTTTCCAGGGTAAGCGTATCACCATTGAAAGTGGTGCTGCAAATGGTGCCTGGGAGACACCTGAACACAGGACCCACATGACTCAAGAGGCCCCCGCCTGCAGAGACCCTTGAGGAACTGTGGCTGTGCCCAAAGGTCACTGGTCAGATGCCATCACGTGACCCCCCCCGAACATCATTAAAGGCTCACCACTGAAATCAGCAGTGACAGATGAGCGCCAGTGTGGTGGGGTGATGTCTCTAGTAGTTATTGTCTCTATCGATGGACTGTCCCTTCTCTTGTTGACAGACCGGCAGGGATGGCAGCATAGCCAGCTGCTGGAGCCAGGGTATGTGCTCAGCCAGCTCCCAGCATTTAGGGCCACCATTCCCAGTTGGCTGAAGGCAGTAGCCTTTCACCATGAAACCCGGGTTCAAACCCCACCTGAGGCTACCAGAAGAATGGTTCTGATGGTCATCTCCTGCCTCCCAGTGGGCACAACAGCAAACCACAATGCACTGCAGAATGCTCAGCAGATTCTACATGGGAGCTGTGGTTTGGGACTGAGAGGTGTCAGCAGAGCTGGGTGCAGCGGGATGGCCAGAACTGGAATGGCTGAGTGGGCTGCAAGACAGGAGAGGGGGGCATTGGCAAAGCTGGGTGTAGAGGGACCCCCAAAACTGGAATTGCTGAGGATCAGAACTGAGGGGTGCTGGCAGAGCCAGGGCCATGACTGGCAAAGTGAGGAAGGATGGCGCTCAGCAGCTTGGAGCCCTGTATAGCTCCTGCCAAGCTGCCCTCAGTATTAGAGCCTTCACTGGCTCTAGCCAGATCCGCTCATTTTCATCAGGCTCCAGTCAGCACTTGGCACACAGTGTAAGGGATGTTAGAGCCACCTGCAGCCAGTGCAGAGGGCACCCAGTATGAGCAAATAACTTGAGTGTGCCAGGGTGGGGAGAGCCAATGCCTCTGCTCCCATGCAGCACCCTCTGGGCCCTACCTTGAGAGGCGGAGGGAAGGCGCATCGCTGTTCATCCATTCTGCTTCCCTGTGAGACACAACCAGGAAGAGGGAGTTCATGGGTGGCACTGGGGACGGACCTGGCACTTGAGTACATGTTTGCTCTGCAGGTGGAGGCTGTTTCCTGCTTGGCACGGATCTGCAAACAGCTGTGGGGCTGCCTGTGTGCCCCCACCGAGTCAGCTGGCAGAATGAGCTGCATGTACTCCCAGGCCCATGCATGGCAGGATCTCTGGACCGTGTGGAGCAGCAAGTGTCACCGTGCAGCCACTCTGGATCACCATGTGTCCGTGTCTGTCTATAATGAGCAGCTGCAGCACATCACGAACATGGACAAGTCCCAGGCTACACACGGGGTCACTGATAAACTGCTTATTAGCAAACAGGAAAGCCCCAGGAACGCCTCTGGGGAGAGTGCACTCCTGGAGGCCTCAGTGCCTTGGACACTGAGACAGGATGTTGCAGCTTGGCTTGGGTCATGGAACATGGCACATAAACAAACGGGGAGAGCTGGGCTTCACACTGCTGAACATGCTGGGCTGGGCCCAGTTCCCAGCTTGGGTCCCCACAGTCTCTGCTCTGCAACTTGCTGCTGCTGCCAGCCAAGTCAGCTCAGAAATGCGGATCCCACTTGGCGATGGCAGATGAGCTTCATTCACAGGCCAAGCAGGGACCCTGAAGAGACTTCTACCAAGGGCTGCCCCATTCAGAGGATCTTTCTAGAGAGCCCCACAGGGCTTGCAGGGTCACAGGGCCTGATTCTGCTCCCCCAGCTCAGCCCCCTCCCATGCGTGTGGTCATGCTCTCCATACACACTGCCAGTGCCACTCCTTTCCCCCTGCTAGCACCAGGGAACCCAACCTGGTACATAGGCCCCATTGGATATTCAACCCAGCCTGGAGTGGAGGGTAAGGGGCTCCCCAGGCTGAGATGGGTCCAGTGCAGGGACCATTGCCCCAGTGCCACCCATGAATCCCTCCCCAAACCAGCCTCCGTCTCTTGGCCAGCTTTCCAGAGCCCCATCCCTTGAGTGCAACCTATACCCACCCTAAAGTCTCCAAGGGCACTTTGTGCCTGCTCCTCTCTGCTCTGCCAGCTGTGGGCAGCTGAGGGAGGTGACTCACCTGCATCTTTTCAATCATTTCAAACAACTCTGAGGTCTGATAGAGAGAGAGAAAGAGAGAGAGAATGGAGTTGACATCAGCACTAAGGGCTGAGCCCCAGTCCCCTGTCCTACGAACCCCAAGCAGAGCTACAGGCCTGGGGGCACAAGTGCCTTGGGCAGCCATCAAGGCCCCAGGCAAGTTGATCAGATTCATAGACAGCCTGAGTTCCTGCCAGGCCCCAGCCCCTAGCATAGCCTCACTCCCCTTTCCTTCCCTCACTAACTGCTGACATCCCCCCGGGTCAGCAGTCTGAGCTCAGGGGCTCTCCACATGGCTGGCCTGTCAGTGAGTCACACTAGCTGTGACCAGGAGTCATCCCCCCCCCCCCCCCCCCCATGGGGGCAGGTTTAGCTCTGGTCCCTTTTCACGTCCCGCAGAGGGCAGATCTGGCCATGTCTTAGAGCAGGGGTCTCAAACATGCGGCCCGTGGGCTGCATGCGACTCCTAAAGCTATCTCCTGCGGCCCACAACAACACTATTGTTACCAATATTTGCAATATTGTTGTATGAAAAGGCTTCAGTGGTGCGGCCCTCAGGCTAATGCACTAGTCCTCATGCAGCCCTCATGGTGATTTGAGTTTGAGACCCCTGTCTCAGAGGGATTGTCTAGCCCACTGTTTGGGCTCTGGTATGAAGCACTGGATTTCCCAATGGATACCCCAGTGTGCCCTGCTCACTGGACACAAGTTAAGCTGCAGGCTGAGGAATCTCACAATGGGGCAGAGCTGCTAGGTGGGTGACATTCCTGACACTTAATGAGAGACACACGCACATGTCCACATTGTGCAGAGTTACCCTCACACTAAAGCGCAGCTACAAACACACATGCTTGTGTCCAGATACATCTAGGTTCACGGCCATGCAGCCAAGCACTCAGATGCCCAGTAATCCACACACGCAGGAACAGGGACACAAATGCCCTCCTCCGTAAATAAACGTGTACCCAGACATGCTGCTGAACATGGACACACCCACCAACATGCATGTGCATCACAGACTGCCCCCCCATCCTCCTGCTAACTCCCCAACTCTCACGTTTGCCAGCAATCTGGGAACTCATACATACTCCTGGACACCCCCACATGCACACCCTCAAGCCAGGCTCCCACTCGCCCCATGCAGCTCTCACATAAGCAATCACCCTGAGTTACTTTCCTTGGCAGCTGCTGAGCAGCTGGCAGAGCCCCTGAGTGTGTGCGGCTCCCAGCTGGCAAGAGCTAAAGGGCTGGAAGCCTGGGGCACAGAACCTTGATCTTCAAATGAAACAGCTCGACTGGAATGGCCCCTGGCTGGCTTGGGAATCCCCCGTCCACCCATCCCTCGGGGGGGGCTGGCTCCTCTTGCTGCCTCTCCCCAGTCCCTTGCTCAGCATCCCAGCTCCACCCCTCTGTTTTGCCATGTGCCCTGCTGCCCTTTCTGTCACTCTGCCCCGCAGAGCTGGTCTGCATAGCTGGCTTCCCAGGGCCATGGGTCACTGGCAGGGCACTGCCCCGGTCAAGGCCAGTCAGGTCAGCTGGGGCTGGGGGAGACCCCAGGGTGCCCAAGGCTCATGATATTGTGTGTGCCTCCCCTACTGCCCCAGATGGAGCTACTCACATTCCAGCCAAACTCAACTGAGTCATTCCTGGGCCGCCCTGGCATGCCAGTGGAGATGGGCTGTGATCGAGCCATCCTGCCAGGCTGGGGGCCACAGCACTGCCCCTCACACTGCCTGAGCTCTGGCTGCTCTGAACTCCTCCAGGGCAGCTAGCCCCGGATCCTAGGAGGGGGCGTGGAGTTGAGTAGGGTTCTCCTGACACTGGGATTCGCTGGCACCCAGCTCCATGTGTACTTTACAGGCGTGGAGCCAGGTGCGGCAGGGAACTGTGCCAAGGGGCAGGTCTTGGTGCTCGAGCCTGCCCCTGGCTGTGCAAAGCAGCTGCAGGAGCTGGTTATGGATCTCCTGGACAGCCAGAAGCCTCCACCACCACAGTTCCTGTGCACCTTCACCCCGAGGCATTTATACCACCATGGTTCCCGTGCCCACAGTGGAACAAACCACAGATCTGCCCCAGCACTTGCCAACTTCACCAGCCAGCCCCAGCTCACCTAGCCCTGTGTCGGTACCTCCCAGCCCCTGTTTCGCTAGAGGAGGGCAAGGGGGCACATCCTGCTCAGTGATGCTGCTGAGGGGTCGTTTGTATGGCAGGCAAGGCTGCTAAGCCCAAGAGCCCTAGCCACAAAGGAACAGCACTCACTAGGCGAGCCAGCCACCGTTCTCCTGTGGGGCCAGCCCCCACCCTGCCAAACTCCACTGATCCAAGACCACCCCCCAAGAGGGTCAGGATGGTCTAGTGCCCTTACCAGCAGCTTAGGAGCTAGGCCACCAGGGCTGGAATGGCTAATGTGTGATGCTGGAAGGACCGGGCTGGGGGGAAGAAAGCAAGGCTTCAGGTTAGGGCTGTGGAGGTGGAAGGCTTGGGTGGGCTATCTCCCACTGACACAGCACTGGCTACACTGAGGGCTAGGTCAGCAGAATGACATCAGTCTGCAATGAAAACCCAGCCTAAGCTGAAGATGCTACTGGCACTCTAAAGCCTAGTGGGAACACACCCCATACACCGACCCAGGCTATTTGTGTTTGTTTAATCTGAGCTGATCTCCAGGTGTAGCCTTGAAGAACTGTGAGGGGAGCATCTGTACGCTGTTTGGGTCTAGGGGACTGATTATGATTATTTTTCATATCAATATCATATTTGCAAGAATCCACATAGGATATCCCATGTTTGGTATCAGTAGAAAAGCTGTAATCTGCTAGGAATGATTATATGGTTTATAAGTCGGCATCATGCCTGTATTAGAAATTAGAAATTTATTTATTTTTATGTGTGTTCCAAGTGATTTGATTTTAAGGCATTCCCAGACTGGCCGTCTGCAAAAACATTATCTTCCTGATGGCCCACCAAGGGAACTTCAAGTTGAAGTGGGCCTCGGAGGAAACCTGTTCAGCCAGTCACCCAAGCTGACCACATGACTCAACTCCATTTTGATTAGGCAAGGATCCTGAGAGCATGGGGAGGGCCAGAAGGTGATAAAACGCCATAGCCCATTCTCCATTTTGTCTTTAGTCTTCAGTCTGTCTGCAACCAACACCCTCCTCTGGAACTATTCTCCTGAGAGCTGAGACTGAAAAGGACTGAGACCCACCCAGGGGCTGCTGTTGCTGGGTGCACACCAGAGAAGTGGGACTAACCTTCAAACGACAGGATCTTCAAGGATTTGCTTTCTATGGACTCTAAATCATTTGTATGTATGTGATTCACTTTCACACTTTAACATCTCTCATATTTTGTTTGCTTTCCTTTTCTATTAAACCTTTAGTTGTAGTTACTAAAGGATTGGCTGGCAGCGTGGTAATTTGGGTAAGATCCAAGCCTTTATTGTTCTGGGTGATGTGGCTGGCCCTTTGGGGTCAGGAGAACCTATTTCTTTAAGAGACTCAGTGGCTAGAGGGGACCATAGGAACTGATATGCAGTAAGGGGGCTGTTTCTATTTGTTATACTTGGGTGATGACCAGAGTAGGGAATCAGCAGCATGTTTTGTTGCTGCCTGGGAGACTGGTTTAAGTACCACCCATTGGCGGTTTGGCCCCTGGTTTTTGCAGTTTGCCCTGATTTTGACACATTCAGAAGGTTATCCCAGGAGGCCAGGTCACAGCATCCATACCAGCCTCTGCTAAGGCGTTAATTGACTGCAGGTAACTGATAGAATCTGACCTCAGTACAAAGTCTAGAGGAGAAGGAGTGGAGGCACACATGCACAATCAGCGTACATTTGCACGTCTTCCCAGTACTAGGGCCAGATTAACAAAGGGGGCTTAGGGGCTGTCACTCACTGTCTGCAAAACTAAATAGTGCACCAACAGGCCTAGAACACCTGCAGCAGCTGGCTTGAGCACCATCAGCCTGTGCTGCATCATATCACTGGCTCAGCTCTTGGCCGGCAGACCTGCTGGGCACCAGTGCAACCCCACTCCCATGGCTGGCCAGTCTGTGAGCCCCCAAGTGCCGGCCAGGGCTCAGAGCTGAGCCCTGGCCTGCCCTACCGCCACCATGGCTGGCTAGTCTGTGGGCCCTGGGCCTCCTCCAGCACTGGCTGGGGCTCAGCACCAAGCCATGACCTGCCCCACCCCCATGGGTGATTGGTCTGTGGACTCTGGGTCCCCCCAGGATTGGCTGGGTCCCAGCACCAAGCACTGTCATGCCCCATGTGACTGGTGAGTCTGCCAGGCCCCAGCACCAGCACACCCAATCACAGCCCTGCCCCTGGCTGGCTACCGCAGCAGTGGGCAGGAGCCACAAAAGTGGACAGCCCCATGCCCTCAGAAACCTTATCTGGCTCTGCTTGGAGCATGTTGAACACAGAAGGGTGCAACCGGTGGATGCAATGAACACGAGGTAGCTGGGACTGAGAGACCAGCATGCTGAGACATTTTTGCCTTGGCCTCCGAGCTAACCACACAGTTGGCGTTTAGAGTCATATGGATTTCACGCCTGCAGGCTGGCCAAAGAGCCTCAAGCTCATTTCAGTTCATTTGCAGAATCATTCTTAGTCACTCTTGGCTGTGGGCCAGACACTGGCACTACCTTGGGAGAAATCATTGCCCGGCAGTTGGGACATGTGTAACGCTGGCTGCTTGGCTGGGTTGGCTATGTGATAGTGCTTTGACCATAGCACCGGAGGGACCTGCTGGGTCACTGAGTCCAGCCCTGGCCATCACAGGGCACCCCGTCACAGATTCTGCACCCCCCGCAGGAGCCCTTAAACTGCAGTCCCAGGGGTGACCCTACACGCAGGATCTGCTGTCCTTAGGGGAGTCTCTAGTACACCCTTCAGAGTCTCAGCTTTCACAGTCATCCCTGGATTTATCAGATCTCTGCAGGCCCAGCCACCTCAATGGCTTTACACTCCCAAACCTGTGTGCAGATGGGAAACTGAGGCCCAGAGTGGCTGGCCATGGAGATATTTCCACTGCAGCCGTGGTGTGGCTTCAGTGGCAGCTAGCTAGATGCCAGCTCTGGGCAGGTTCAGGTATGGCTCTGCATCCCCAGTCACACATCAGGCTGCAGTATAGATGTACCCCAGTGACTTAGCAGGATTCAGATTAGAGGGCACCAGATGCCTGTGGGAAGCCAGAGCAGCGGAGGCGTGAGTGCACAGTCAAAATGGTCTCACTCCATTGTAAGGATCAATGGGAGTCACCTATAGTTATCAGAGGCTGGCAAGAAGTCAAGGCAGGACACAGGATGATCACAGACAGCTGCACCCTCACCATGGAACCAGAGCTCCAGACACATCTCCCCCACCGCCACCAAGCTCTGACAAGAGTCACAGAGAGCCAAGCCAAGCCTGGGCATGTCACCATGGAACAAATTAGCCAGGCTGCTCTGGGCGATACCTGCAGGCATCAGATAGTGAGAGCAGCAGCCAGTCTCTGCCAAATGTCATCCTCAAAACACTATCAACAGCCCTGATCTGCAGCCCCCTCACCCAGCGCAGGACTTGACTGGCACAGCAACCCGACTGCTTCCCGCCTGGACGGCCGCACATTATTTACAGCCTGTGAGCAGCTCCTGCTCTTGGGATGTTTGTACAGAGGGGGACACCTCAGGCTCTGGCTGTCACAACAGGTGGCTGAATAACAGGACAAGAGTAATGTGCAAAGAACATTGCAGGGATGCACGACAGGGCCCAGTGCCAATGGGAGTGCGTTCAAGAGGCAGAGAGGTGATGGCCTCACTCTAGAGAGCTCCACTGTATTCACTCCTGAGGTGTGACTCCAGCCAGGGGGAAGGGGACGGGCAGCCCACAAGGGAGCAAGGGGATGTGTTTTTTGATGCTGGGACTAGTGGTGTGACCATCAGGAGCCACAGGCTGCCAGGAATGGTGCAGGCTACAAGAGAATGTCCCTGGGATTATCAGGCCAGATCTTGGAGACAGCAGGGGCAACTGACACAGGCCCCATGGCCATCACCTGCTGTACTGGCTGTGAGGGCTCCTATCTCCATCTGGGACACTCCTCCTGCAGGTCAGCAGGGGCAGACGCCAGCAACTCTCTGATCTCCAGGAAGCCAGCAGTAACAAGCTCTGTGGGTGCAATTCAGGAGTGGCAGGAATCTGGCTGTCAGCACACGGTGGCACAGGTCCACACACTGCAGGACGTTCAGAAGGTCACCAAGTTTTGAGCCCAGGTGTCTAAAAACCCAGCAAGCACCTTGAATGGAGACCCAGGGATTTTGTCTTCCCCAGGGTCACAGGATGCACATCTGTGCACCCTGGATTAGAATCAAAATGATTTTTCTGTTCCCTTAGGCACTGAGATTGTATGTTTTTATGCTAATTATGTCATACAAGGTTTCTTTATGGATGCTCATAACATATTCTACATGATTACTATATCATGTTTCCTGCAGCATCATGTATGTGTACAGACGTGTAACATGTTTTCCATGGCTCGAGGGGTAGAAGACAGATAGAACTCTCTCCCAGCAGCAGGTAAACAACCAAAGTAGCAAGCAAGTAAGTACCTGGAAGAGGCAACAAAGACATGCTAAGTGAGGTCCCTGGCTCAGACCAGACAAAGAGATCACCTTGGCCCAGAAAGGGAGAGGTCAAGGGGGTTTAGAAACGCAGGGAAAGACTTGGAAGGATTTTGGGCTTTTTGCCTGGGAATCTCCATCTTGAAACAACTTCAAGCAAGACCTAGGCCCTGCCAGGTCTCAGGCAGAGACTGGCTGTATAACCATCTAACAGATGAACATCTTGAGCTTGAACTTGGACTATGAGGTCAGTTTAGGTAGAGGTATTAGGTTAGTATGTGTGTTTTACCTTTTATTTCCTTGTGGTCACTCCTGACTCATTTATATCGTGATTCTTCCATGACTGGCCATATTCTCAATAACCTAGCAGTTGTTTTATCTAAAGCTATGTGGTCTGTAGAGGGTGTGAGGAAGAAGTCTGGGCATGATGTATTTCTTTGTTAAATGGATGGACTTGAGTGTATGACAATTGGGAGTGAGCTGCAATCCCTATAAGGCAGTGGTTTCCACGGTGGTATCTGAGGCTGGCGGTGCTTGCTTGGGGACCATCCCTTGAGTAGCCAGAGGGCATACACCCACTACTTGGAACCAACTGCACACAAGAGGCTGTAGTGGACTGACTCAAAAGTGAGTGGTCACCTGGAAAAGCAGGGTGAATCGGGGCTCAGGAGTGGAAATTGGGGGTGGGGTGGGAGGTAACAGCAGCACACCGGACCAGATCTGTGGAGCAACCTGTCACACCTAGTGAATGCAGGAGCTATCGATGGATTGTGACAGGAAGGGCCCCTCCCTGGGGAATTCCCTCCTGTGTAGTGAGCTGTGTGCTGGCAATTAAGCCAGGCACAGGGACTGAGGGGCACCTGTGGAGCTGGAGCAGGGAGGGCCCCGGACTAGATGGGGACGGTGGGCAGCTGTGCTTTGGGTCCAAGGAGCTTTGGCATTGTGCTGCAGGAGGAGTGGTGTGTACTGCCTGCCCTAGTTAGGGAATAAGTTATCCTGGGTTGTCTTCTTCCCTGTAGGGTGAACTTTCTGGGGGAGAAGGTCCTTGCCCTGGCTCTGGGTCTGGTTTAGGATAGAGGTGTGACAGTTTGCCTGATGAGGAGCCTCCAGTACTCCCCACTGCTGTATCACCAGCAGAGGACGCCTGTGATGAAGGACTACTCTGACTACACCTGAACCTGCACCCTGCCCGGCCCAGCCTTAACACATTCCTGCACTGGGCCCTGCAGCAGCTCTGCACAGCTGATCGTCACTGAGCCTTAAGCAACACCATGGCCTAGGGAGTGTGGGGCAGCCAGGCGGGGGCCTAGAGAGCCTAGGGCAGTTGGGCTGGGGCCTAGGGAGTGTGGGATAGCGAGGGGGGGCCGAGGGAGTGTGAGGCAGCTGGGCTGGGGCCTAGGGAGCACAGGGCAGCTGGCCTGGGGCCCAGCAGTGTGGCAGGGCAGCCAGGCCAGAGCCTGAAGAGCCTGAGGCATCTGTGCTGGGGCCTGCAGAAAATATGAGACCACCAGAAAGGCTTCATACTAGTAGGCGTTCAGCCTAGGGACGAGAGAGCTGAACAGACCCTCAGTGACTGGATGCAGCAGGCTGTGGGATACAACAGGTGACAGGACGAAGGATGGAAACTGCTGTGTGCAAAGGGTGGTGAATCCTATGCCATGTGCAACCGGTCCCCAGGGCAAAGCCAGAAAGAGAAGGGTCCTGGATCCAGCGGCAACTAATGTCTCTTCCTGAGCAACCATCCAGAAGATTTAAGATCCAAGAAAATGCCTGTGCAGTGAATAGAAAAATTTAAGCAACAAGCCCAGAAGGAACAGAGTTGGCCAAGGCTGCAAAGAAGAAGCAGGGTGGAAAGACTCCGCAATGTGAGCTTATGCTATCAAACACAAGAGGATCTGCCACCCTGAGGGAAAGTTTCCAAGAGTGACAAAGGAGGCCAGTCATTAACGTGACAAGGCGCTAAAGTGACAACCAGGTGCTAAAGTGACAAGGGTTAAAAACTCTTTTCCTCCTCTCCATTCCTAGGAGGAGACATTTAAGCAATCAGGAAGGCTGGAAACCTCCAACACATCTTTACTGGCATGAGGGGCAATGGAAACCACCAGAAGCAGACACCCATCAGAAAATCTGTGAGGCCACAGAACTATGGAGGTGCTAAAGGAGCACTCAAGGAAGACAAAGTTATTGCAGAGAAGCTAACTGAATTCTTTGCATTGGTTTTCACTGCAGAGGGTGTGAGGCAGATTCCCATGTCTAAGCAATTGGTTTAGCCGACAGATCTGGGGAACTGACCCAGAATGAGGTGTCAATAGAGGAGGTTTTGGAACAAACCAATACACAGTAATAAGTCACCAGGCTCAGATGGGATTCATCTAAAAGTGCTGAAGGACTCAAATATGAAAATGCAGCACTATTAACTGGGATATGTAACCTATCACTTAAATCAGTCTCTGTACCAGATGCCTGGAAGTTAGCTAACATTACACTTATTTTTTTTTAAAAGGATCCAGCAGAGATCCTGGGAATTACTGGTCGATAAGCCTAAATTCATGACCTGGAAAATTGGCTGAAACTATAATGAAGAACAGAATTATCAGACATGTAAATTAACATGATTTGTTGGGAAAGAATCAATGAGATCTAGGTAAAAAGAAATCATGCCTCACTAATCTACTAGAATTCTTTCAAGCAGTTAACAACATGAACAAGGATGATCCAATGGATATAGGTGTAATGTTCCCCCCCCAGAATCTGGTTTGGTGTGCTGCTGTGCCTCCCCTATAGCTCACTCCTGGACCCTGAATTACCCTGCTTTGCTAAGCGGACTTCCACTCCTGGGTCAGACCACACTAGCCTCCTGTGTGTAACTGGTTTAAGGCAGTGGACATACGCTCTTTAGCCCCACTGGGGACGGTCTCCCAGCGAGAACCCCAGCCTCCAAATATCACACTGGGAACTTCCATCCTACAGGGATTGAAACCCTTGCCCAATCACTACAGTCTTATAGACACAGATTCGCCCATTTATTAAAGAAATGGGAATGCTTCAGCCTGCTTAGTCACACTCTCTAAACCTCACACAGTTTTAGATAAAACAAACACTAGTTTATTGATTAGGTCATGATTTTAAATGAGTATATAGCAAATCAATTTGCAATCATTTAATAAATCAGTCGGGGTGATCACTACCAAACAAAAATATAAGAAGCATTCTCACCTAAAGTCACTTTACTACAAATATGCTCAGCTCATCACTTATCTTTGGCTGGGATGATTTGCAGCCAGTCTCTGCTACTCCCTAGGCAGGGCCCAATTCCTGCAGACTCCTGTTTTAAGATGTTTTAAGGTGGAGTTTCTCTGGCAAAAAGCTTCTACAGCCCCAAGTGTTTGCATTTGTTTCCAATTCTTCTTTCCTCCTCCTCCTTTTCTCAGGTGGTCTTTGTTCAGAAAGGGCAGGAGACCTCCTCCCTCGCCCTTGCTCCAGTGTGATTCTCTTTACCCCACCTGAGCCAGTCAGTTTACATTGTCTTTGTCATTCACCTTTTTGGCCTCCAAGCTGAGAGGCAACCCTGACTGTTTGCCTTCTGTCTGAATCATGTGAAATACCTGACAACATGCTTCACATCTGTAACCATGCATGATGCTCCAGGAAACACAAGAGTATAACAATAATGCAGAATGTGTTATGAGCATTTATAAAGGAACCTTGCATGGCATATTTTCCATCAAACCACACAACTGCATGGCGGGAGGGAACAAAAAAGGCACACAGACCGTAGCCCAGCATGCATCACATGACAACAGGGTACCTGGATTTTCAGAAAGCCTTTGACAAGATCCTTCACCAAAAGCTCTAATGCAAACTGAGCAGTCATGGGATAAGAGGGAAGGTCTTCTCCTGGATCAGTAACTGGTAAAAAGATAGGAGACTAAATGTGGGAATAAATGGTCATATTTCAGAATGGAGAGAGGCAAACAGTGGTATCCTGCAAGGCTCTATACTAGGACCTGTGCTGCTCAACAAGTTCAGGAATTATCTAAAGGAGGGGGCAAAATTTGCTGACAATACAAAAGTGCTCAAGATAGTTAAGTTCAAAGCCAACCATGAAGAGTTACAAAGAGGTCTCACAAAACAGGGTAACTCAGGTATAAAATGGCAGATGAAATTCAAGGATAATAAATGCAAAATAATGCACACTGAAAAACAAAATCCCACCTCTACATATAAAATAATGAGGTCCATATTAGCTGTTACCACTGGATCTTGGAATCACTGTGGATCAGTCTTTGAAAACATCCACTCAGTGGTCAGCTGCAGTCAAAAAAGCTACCAGAATGTTAGAAATCATTAGGAAAAGGCTAAATAAATCAGCACATATGATGTCTCTGTATAAAGCCATGTGATGCCAATGCCTTGAATAGTGTGTGCAGTTCTGGTCTCCCCATCTCAACAAAGCTACGTAAGAAATGGGAAAAGTACAGCGATGGCAACAAAAAAGAGCAGGGGCCTAGAACAGCTTCTGGGTGTGGAAAGATTTTAAAAAGACTGGACTGTTTCATCTTAGAAAAGGCACAACCAAGGGTGGGATATGTTTGAGTTCTATAAAATCATGACTGGTGAGAGAAAGTGACTAGGGAAGTGTTATTCACCACTCACATAACACAAGAAGCAGGAGTTACCAGATGAACTTAATCGGCAACAGCTTTTAAACAAATTTAAGAAAGGAAGTACTTCTCATACTCAGTCTATAGAACTAGTTGCCAGGAGAGGTTGTAAAGGTCATAACTATAATTGGGTTCAAAAAGAATTAGATAAGTTCATGGAGGACAGGACCATCAATGGTTACTAGCCAGGATGACAGGGACACAAAACCATGTTCTGGGTGTTCCTAAACATCTGCCACAAACTGGGACTGCATGGCACTTGAAATTGTCCTGTTCTGTTCATTCTCTCTGATGCATCCAGTAACAGCCACTGTCAGCAAACAGCTCTCTGGACCACTAGACAGACCACTGGTCTGACCCACTCTGGTCATTCTTCTGCTCTTTTTGTATTAGGGAGACAAGCTGGTAATATCTTGTAATGGATCAGCTTCTGCTGGTGAGGCAGGCCAGCTTCATTTCGAGGTGTCACAGAGCAGTGAGGAATCCTGTTGCTCACTAGTTAATCTGACTTCCCTTGGCCCTGGGCCAGCCCAAGTGAACCATCACAGCAGGGACAGAGGGATGGACCAGGACATGACAACACACGGGTGGCACCCCCAGGCTTCACAATCACAAACCAGTGTATGCAGACCCAGCACCCACAAGAGACCCTACAATAACAAGTCAGGACACCCATCTTTCACAAGAAACCCTACAATAACAAGGCAGCATGCCTTCTGAGCAACCTGACAGTAACAAATTGGAAGGCACATCTCTATCATTCACAAATGACTCTACAATAGCAAACCAGCATACAGTCACAGCACTCAGGCACAACCCCAAAATAACAAATGTGCCAAGCACCCACAAACAACTCAGTCAAATCGCAGCCCTGCAGCTTGGCAATTCCACTGTGCCATCTCCAGGGGAAGAAGTGAAAGCAGCTCCCCCCTCCTCTCATTCTGCTGACCCCAGAAGGGTTACCACAGATCAAATCTGGCCCACTGGGTTTTGGGGCATTCACCTACCCAGTGAAGAGAGGGGTCAAGCATTCCTGGGACAAAATCCTCAGCAGGGCACAGGAAGCTGAGCCTACAAATGCATGGCCTTTTCTTCCTGCCCACTTGTGCCCAGCCCTCAAGGAGAACGACCATGGTTGTACAGAGCCAAGCCATTCCTGGTGGCATTTCAGGGTGACTGTCCCAGGCATCTCTGCCTGCAGGGATTTCTCTGCCCTAAAGTGCCAGCCTGTCTTGCCTGCAGAGACCGACCCTTGACAGCTGGCACAGACACCACCCCAGGCAGCCGACCAGCAATGCTGTCCACAAGGGATGGAAACTAAGGCATGGAGCAGGCTGGGACTTGCCCAACCTCACATGAGTCAGTGGCAGAGCTGGGCATCCACCCCTGGACTCCTGACCCCTGCTCAGGCTGCTAGCCTCCCTCTGGCCCCCTAACTATGGTGAGCTCTCCCCCTGCAGACAGGCCACCCCATCCGTATGCTCTAGGACCACTCCCAGTGCCTGACTGCAGTCACAGCACTGGTGCAGTCTCTGCTGAAGAGATCTACACCCAGCAGTCCTGGGGGTTGGAGAAGTCACTGCATTGTGGGAAGGAGATGGAGAAGACTCTTACCTTTGGGTGGGGGGGAGCAGAGCCCACCCAGGGCAGTTCTACAGCCTGCGAGACCTGCCGGCTTGGCCCATTGTTCTTCCTGAAAGAGGAGAAACCCACAGTTACACCTGGCCCATGGCACAGCCTCGGAGACAAGGAGAGGGTCGACCAGGTGATTCAACAGATGCCACATCAGAGAGGAAACAGAGCCTGGCAATGTGCCCAAGAGAGAGAGATGCAGTCAGGGAAAGGCCAAGACCTGCAGGGCCTGACACAAGCTGTCTTCAGGTTGCTTGCATTTGTCCAAGATCCCCCAGAAATGCAGCTGCAGCAGCAGGCTGGCCTGGCCTCTGCTCCCGTGACTGCTCCAGGGGCTGCACCCAACACCTTGGAGCTGCACCTGTATATTGCACCCAGCTGGTAAGACACAGCCAGAGCCCCATGTCCATCGCACCTGCCCAGGGCAGTGCAGGGTCAGCAAAGAATGGCCACTGGCAGGGATGGAGCAAGAAGAGACGACTTGTAGCATGCATGGCAGGTTATTGTAGAGGCAGCTGGTATGAGCAAGGAGGGGCTAGCGTGGCACTGGCTCAGAGCCGCAGCAGATGGCCCCTTCATGCCACTTGGAGGGATTGGGCTCGGAAATCTGCCCAGCTACAAAGGGTGGTTAGAGAGAAACCCGCTGACTGATGCCTGAAAGGCAGCAGATTACAATTCCCCCACCCCACCGCCTGGCAGCACCCTGAGGCAACAGATCCCAGTATGAACCAGTGGCTGGTCCTGGAACTGGTGCTGCCCAGTGCCATGACAAAGGACCCACGTGCCCGAGTTTTGAGTAGTACCTGCTCTGACCTCACATTCCTAGCTGTAGTCCCTTCCTCCCAAGTCCTTTACTTCAGGAGAGATTAATGAAACACTGCGTGTGACCATACTCTGTACTCAAGGAAATTCTTGTCACAGCCACACAGTGCCCCTGAGGCTCCTCAGAGTCCAGCACTCCTGCCCCGAGGGTCCTGGCCTCATACACTCTGTCAAACACAGGATCCTTCCCCATCCAACTGCTGGCCAATCCAGTGTGGCTGCTGGGCGATGAGCAGGCCAGACACTGGAGGAGACAAACCCCCTGCAAGGTCTAAGCTGCACATGCCAGCCAACACCCTGTGCCAAGGTGGGGGAGTTACACATTTTCACACCCAGTGCCTGGAAAGCCCAGCCAAGGCCAGGATCCCCTGGCAAGTGTCTGTGTGGGGGCAAGACCAGTCTGGGATGAAGGGGGGCATCACAATCTGGGGATCCAGTGCTGATGTTCAATTATGTGGAAAGTTCCAAATGACCCAGAGTTCGATGGGCTTCTCTAGCCCAGCTCAGCCCAGCACTAATGCCTATCACTGCCTGTGAGCCGCCAGCCCAACTTCAAAGCTCTTCGCAAACATCAGGCAGCTTCATGGGGAGCTCACCACCATTCACTACCCATGCTACAGGTGGGGCAACTGATGCACAGAACAGGCCTGCAGTGACAACGGCAGGGTAAGAACCCAGATAGTTGAAGCACACTAACACATGCCCCTTTCAGACCCTGGAAGGACCCAGAGCTGTGCGGGGCTGGTTTGTGTCCCTCATGCCTACCCCTGCAGCCCCTAGCCGGAACAGCTGGGAGCAAGGCTACCAGACCAGGCCCAGGGGGTGAGCATGAGAATGAGCTAGCATGGCCCCCATATACCAGAAAGGTTCCAAGAGCAGCCCAAGGGTGCCAGGGGATCCCACATCACTCTCTGCCAGAAAGAATCCATTCAGTGTGACCTTAGCCCCATAACCAAACCCAAATGCCCCCCTGCCCACTCTTCAGTACAAGAAAGAGAAGGGTTGAATGCAGTACAACATCTAGGGAGAGTCCCTCGTATAGCTCAGGGGACCACAGGCCAGCTCTGAGCGCCTCTGACTAAGCACTGCCTGACCTGGCCCCTACACCTGCTCCACTTACCTGCTCAGCAAGCCACAGAGCATTTTCATCCTGGGGTAAATCAGGCGTAGCATCAGGAACGGATCCCTGGGCCAGGCCTGAGAAAGTGCAGCCCAGGCAGGGAATGGGCAAACTTCACAAACATGCAGCTCGACTCTGCTCAATGATTCCCCTCACTCCTGACCCACATTTCCCACACTATTCAACCCTGCCTCCAGCTCTACCAATGCCCCTTAGCCCTGAACTGCAGCCTCCTGCTATTCTGTGCAGTCCAATGCATGTGATTTTACGTTGCGTGGAAGCAGATACCATCAAGCCTGTTTCCCCAATTATTCACACACCATTTGCACTCAGACCCCAGGGAGAGAGGGAGGTGAAGCCCCTGGGACCCTTGGGCTGTCACGCTGGAGGAAAGAACTCACAGTGGGGATGGGTCTTGGCATTGATGTGCTTGGATGCATGTGGATCACCCAGTGCCTTGCACCTCCCGCACCCAGTTTCCTATGGGCCAACCAGCCCTACAGCCATGCGCCCCAGGCAGCCACAGCTCAGGAGTCTCTGTGAGAGTGCGCCATCGCACATGCTTGTCCTGGAACAACCAGCACTAATGCAGCCACTGAGGATCTTGGCACTTGGCTCCATGCTGCCCGCCCAAGGAATTTTCTGCCCACCTCATCTAGGAACTCTCTGCCCACCCAGCCTGGGCGATCTCTGCCTGCCCAGCCTGGGAGCTCTTTGCCCACCCACCCACCGAGTGCACAGATGGCTCCTGTTTACAAGCAAAGCTCCAGTCCATGCACAGAGCAAAAGCGTAGCAAAATGCACTTACAAAGTGACTCTCCATTGGATTGGGCCTGCCAAGGGGAGGAGACAGTCTGAATTATTACCGCACAACATTGCAACAACAACAACCCCACGCAACACAAAGCCACAACCCCACAATACAGCATATCATGACCCCTCCAGCACAAAACAGCAACAGAACCCCCACCCAGTGCACAAGCACAACACAACACAAGCTCATCCAGCATAGCTCAGAGCAGAGCCATACCACAGGAATCACAGTGCAGCACAGCACTACAACACAAACACAGCACAACACAACACAGCCACAGAACCTGCTCTAAGTCACAAAGTAACACAAAGCAAAGTGACAACACAGTCCCACGGAAACACAGCCTGCAAGCACCCTGCTCCTGTTATAAACACCCCAATGGCCTCAGCTTTTCTGGACACAATCCAGAGAAGCCCCTTGTGCCCCAGCAGTGCCCCTCCTTCCCCTCAGATGGTGCCAACCTCTCTCTGCAGGCTGCCCGTGGCAGGGCTGAGCCAGCAACCAGGCCTGGGAGCCCTCAGCTGGGCTCAGGGACTCAGCAAGGGGCCAGGGCTCACCACACATGGGGCTGGCTGAGGTTGGACTAATCCTGCCCCAGTGAAGCAGGGGAGGTGGTTACCATGGGTGTCCCTGGTCAAGACTGGGCCCCACAGTTGCCAGCAGACCAGTGTACACCGAGGGACCCACTGTATCCAGCTTTGACCTACTGTATCCAGCTTTGCCCTACTCACCACAGAGGCAAACGAGGCCAGTTGGCCCTTACCAAGGTGCCAGTCCTACCCATGCAGTCCTGCCCACACTGAGGCAGCAGCTCTGAGTCTCAGTCATGCCCTGGGAGCACCTCTTCCCCACCATGCCCACTGCTAAAGAATCTGGGACAGGGCAAGGGGATGGATTGGGCAGACCTGATCCACATTCACCCAGCACAGCGGCAGGGTTTAACCCCTAGGATCCCAGGGGCATGGCAGCAGGGGTAGGGCAGGGCAGGACAGGGCTGATGGGGCTCACCTACTGGGAGAAGTCCCAGGGGCTGCAGGGCTGGAGTGGTGAGTAGACTGGAATTTGCACTAGGTGCCTAAGGCAGAGGGGGGCACAAAACAAGAGCCCTGCCAGGTGCTTAAATCCATCAACATTCAGACTCTGCCTGGATCCACCAGGGCTCCTGGGCTGGTGGGAGAATAGCTGAGGCAGAGCAGGACAACGCACATCCCTGCCTAGCCATCCCCTCCTGGCCCCATGGCCGTGGTTGTAGGGGGCACTACCAGCCTGGGGCTGCACTTGCCAGGAACATAGGCACAAACATCTGCCGGAGCTGTTCACTGCGAAGTCAGCACCTGGCATGAGATCTGGAAACACCTTAACTTCAGCTTCGTCCCCTCCAGCTGTCACAAGCAGCCTCCTGCAATGGGACCACCCCAATCTGCCCCCTGCAATGGGAACCCCAACATTCTCCCTGCGGCCCCCAATGCAATAGGACCACCCCAAGCAGCCCCCTCCACCCACTCCCACAATGGGAACTCCACTGTGTCCCCTCAAATGGGACTTTTCAGCCAGTCCCCTCCAGCCCTCCACAATGGGGTCCACTCATCCAGTACCTATGCAGGGGGCCTAGCTCAGAGCCTGAGGCAGAATGGCCAGTGACACCAGTTGCTCTCATCCAGCTTCCAGGCACGGTGCTAGGGACCTGCCAGCCAGGACACTTACAGCCCCGATTTCCCATCTCAGTCCAGCCCCAGCTGCAGCCCCAACTCCGGATCCATCTGAGGAAATAAGTCTGGGTTCTCCTGCCCCGCCCCCCAGGTACATGCCCCAGCCTGCTGCTCACACAGTGCGGGGCCCTACCAGTCTCCCATTTGTTGGGGCATGAGTACTCTTCCCCCTGTCCCTGCTACAGCCCAGCCTCGACTCAGCAGGAGCTGCCACCTGATGGAGCTACAGCCCTGATGTATAGCATTTGCAATGAGCTTTGGTAGGGGGCAGGTGGGGCAGAGAGAGACAGGGGAGCAGAGAAGTATCCTATCAGTTCTCTGCAGGACTCAGCTTGGGAACCCAGCCACAGCTCTGGTTACCAACACATCTCAGCTTAGCACCTGCATGGCCAGCTGGCCCTGTGCTAAGCGCACGAAAAATGCCCCTTGCCCACACCAGGTGGCATGGGCAATGGAGGACAAGCGGCTGCTAGAGCTCCTGCAGCACCAAGCACAGGAAGCTCTGGCAAGCTCCTTCCAAGGCCAGCATGTCCAGCATTGCCTTGTGACGGTGCAGCTGGCATGATGCTGCACATCCTCCCCAGGGTGCTACTGGAGCAGGTGGAAGTTGCTGGTGCTGGATAGGAAATGAACAGCCTGCTCTGGGCTAGGACAAACCCCACCCTGGCAAACAACAACTGGGGACAGAGGGCCATGCTGCTAATTAGGCTGCAAGCCAGGAGCTAAGCGAGGAAGAAGGGGCTCACCTGCACAGAACCAAACAGGGCTGTAGGCTGCCCCATAGCTGACCAGAAAGGGGGATGTTGGCTAGGGGAGGCGGGTTCTCCCTGGAAAGGGAACGACATGTTGGAGGCTCAACAGACTTCCTGAGAGCAGTATGGGCCAGCAAAACCAATGGGATGAGCCAGCAAGGAATGCAAAAAACTAGGGAACCAGCCCAAGGTCCTAGGCAGACAGTCCTGTGCTCCGGGGCTGGGACCCAGTGTCGACAGCAGGCCTAGGTTCCCTGCAGGCCCTGGGAATGGGTCAGAGCGCTGGAGACACCAGCCAGACAGCTGGCCCAGAAAGACTGTGATTTCCCTGGCCCTGAAGCAGCGACGCTGAGAGAAGCCTACCACAGAGAGAAGGTGGGTGCAGCAACCCCTGAAGAGGGCTCAGCAGGAGATGGAGCTAATTCCTGAATGACCAGTAGCAGGCACCATGAGCAGAGGGACCCATCCCAGGCATACTGGTAAGGTCAAAAGGCTTCAATCTGATGTAGGCATCCAGCCACTCTCTGTCAGACTGTATTGCTAGACAAATCCAAACCAAGCGCTTCCACTGAGCAAACCAGCTAGTCTCTCCCACGAAGCTACTCTGCTAGTCCTCAAAAGAAATGTTCCCGAAGTGGCACTGGGCAGGAATCCAGGCTTTTCATGCCAATCCCAGGGGGAAGAAATGTCTGGGTTTAGAAATGCTAAGTTTCAGCTGGCTCCGCTCTGGCATTTACATGGTACCCATCCCCCTGGCATCGGCAGGCTAAGAACACTTAGATATTGCTCCAGTGCTCTTCACTACCGTGACGTGTCTGATCAAGGGCTCAACCACACCTTGGCCATCACCACTGGGGTGCTGTGACTAGAGGAGCTGAGGAGATGGTGGTTGGCAGAGGAGTGGGAAAGAGAGCTCAAGCGGGTGGCATGGGGGCACACTATGGTGACCAGACAGCAAGTGTGACAACACAGTGTGGGTCTAAGGGATTGTTTATGCTTATCTTTCATATTAATATTTCATATTTGCAATAATCCATATGTGATATGCCATGTTTGGTACCAATAGAAAGGTTGTAATCTGCTGGGAAGATTATATGGTTTATATGTAGGTGTTATATCTGTATTAGAAGTTAGCAATATATTTGTTCTATTTGTGTTCCAAGTTATTGGATTCTAAGACATTCCCAGACTGGGTGGCTGTAAAACCATTGTCCTCTTACTGGTCCGTTAAGGAAGCTCTCAGCTACAGTGGGACTAAGAAGAAACCTGTTTGATGAGTCACCCAGACTGACCATGTGACTCAACTCCATTTTGATTTGGCAAAGACGCTAAGACCATGGGGGAAAGCCAAAGGTGATAAAAGGCAGTGGCCCCATCTCCATTTTGTTTTCAGTCTGCAACACCCTCCTCTAGAAATATTCTTCTGGGACTGAGACCCACCCAGCTGCTGGGTGTCTACCAGAGGAATTGGACTAACCTGCAAACTACATATTCATCAAGGACCTGCTTTTTATGGACTCTAAATCATATGTATGCATGTGATTCACTTTGGCCCTTTAACATCTCTCATATTTTGTGTCTTTTCTTTTTATATTAACCTTTAGTTGTAGTTATTAAAGGAATGGCTGGCAGAATGGTATTTTGGGCAAGATCCAAGCCTGCATTGTTCTATGTAATGTGCCTGACTCTTTGGGGTCAGGAGAACCTACTTCTCTAAGAGACCCAGTAGCTAGATGTGGACCAGAGAAGCTGATTTGTAACAAAGGGTGCTGTTTCTATTTTGTTATGCTTGATGATAACCAAAGTGGGGAATCAGAAGCGTGTTTTGTTACTGACTGGGAGACTGGTTTAAGTACCACCCATCAGTAATTTGGGGGTTTCGCCCCTGGTTTTACAGCTTGCCCTTATTTTGAGACATTCAGGAGGTTGTCCCAGGAGGTCCAGGTCACACACAGGACCCTGTATTCCAGGCAGGAGCTAGTTGTATATATAGGATAATCCCCTCATAGTAGGATGTCTCGTCATCCCAGCAGGCAGCCACTGAGTAATCCAGCTCCAAGTTCAGGTACTAACTCTTGGGGTAACCATGGGTAATTGGCTCCATCACTTTCCCTCTTGATACAGTGGGTAAACTCTCCCTTGGATGGTCTCAGCTACTCAACCAGTGACTCCATGGTGCAGAAGCAGAATGGATGGATGGGTGACATTGAGCAGGTGAGTAGGATCTGTCTATACTGCAGTCAGATGCTGTGGGGCCAGGCCAGTGACTAGGCCTCAGGGGCTGTTTGACCACTTGGGTCTGGTACCCCGGCAGGTCCTAGAGGTGGGCACTAGCCCACACCCAAACCGCCACTCCACAAGGAAACAGCCTGAGGCCAAGGGCCCCACAATGTCTTAAGCCATGTAGACGGACCCAGCCCACTCACAAGGGGCTACGCAGGGCTCTTCGGGCAGGTTCCTGGACTCAATATGGAAGCAGCCACACGCAGTCTGCTCAGCTCTCTGCTAGTTCTGGCAAGTGTTCCCAGCCTGACCCCCAGCCATCCTAGCCATTCAGCACCGAGTGCAATAGACCCCAAATTGGCTGACCCTACCTTGGTGCAAGGAATCAGTCCTTCCTGCATAGCAGCTTTCCAGGCTTTAGCCAGTGTCAGGCTGGCCAAGGTCTGGTGTGGGGGATCGTTTCCAACTTGTTGGCTTTACCCTCCTGCAGCATCAGGGCCTGGGACCATCCAAGTTGAGCAGTGGTTTTAGGCTTCATCTACATGGGAAAGATTTTCCAGCACAGCCTATCTCGTGAACTTCCAGGGATCTAGCCATGCTGCCAGAACCCGTGGATGCTTCTTGTCCAGGGTCAGAAACCTTCGTTCAGCAGCTAAACAAAGAAATTCAGTCTTACCCTGAAGGGAGCTACTTTGGCCTGCCTGGAAACACACTCCTCAGTGCTAGGAAGGCACCTCGCTCTCAGTGACCACAGTGGAAGTCAGGGGCCTAAACTCTTGGAGGCCATGGGCCTGATACACACACATGTATGCACACGCATGCACACACACCCAGAGAGCTGGGAAGCCTGCAGGGAGCAAGAAAATTTAGGAATAAAAAGACTACTAACCACCCATGCTGGGCCATTACCTTGGCAACTAGCAGCAGCCCCACGCTCACTTCAGTGCCCGTTGAGAGCAAGTTGAGGTATTGGATTAATTATGGTGATTGACTAATACCGCTTGGCTCTGCACCAGCTGCCCTCACAGGCAGGAAACAAAGGGCACCCCAGCCAGGTGCTGGTCAAGGGCCCAGGTTTGTCCACTCTTCTGGGAGCCCCCCAAAAGCAGGGCCGAGGCGATGGGTCTGAGGCTGAGGGGTGTCCAGGTCCGCAGCTCAGCCAGCACTGAGGGGGCCCACAGCCCAGCTGGCACTGGCCCTCAGGCCAAAGACCACAATCCACTGTGCTCCTGCACCGCTCGCAGGCTGGCTGGCGGTGTGTGGCAGCAATGCACTGCTCAGGCCAGCAGGAGCCAGGTTTTTGTGGGGTGGCAGGGCCCCCCTTTAGCCCAAAGCTGCAGCCCTCAAGCCCCTGACTTAATCCACCTTGCCCCAGCCCCCCACAACCCTTCATGCACAGGCCACCCACTGCCAGTTCCCAGCTCAGCAAGCCCTGGTTGCCTTGGAGGGCCGAGTAAACACACCCAGCCCATGCTAACCTGGGTTGGCTCCCTCTGGGCCAGCAGGCATCTCTCGTAGTTGGGTTGTGACATCAGGAAACTTCCCCCCATCCCTCTTTCAGATCAGTTCTGGGAGAAGTGGATAAATGCTGGCCTTCCTCCAAATCAAAACAGTCTCTTCCTGCAGAGGCCACATGCTCACCTGTGAAACAGACTCCGCCCTCCAGGGCCAAGCCTCAGCCAGTCAGGCCTGCTGGATTATCAGACGTAAGAGTCAAGAGATCCTTACACAGGGCTGAGTGCTGGGGTTGGGGCAGAGAGGCGAAAGGAAGGCCCTGGGCCCTGCTCTGTTGGGGGAATAGCCTTGTTTGGATTAGTTTGAAGGGCCTGCCCAGCCTCTGGCCATGGTGCCAATCCTTCCTGGGACGAGAAAGACCAGCCAGTGTCTTACAACCAGCCAACAATTTGATGCCGCTCCACAGCTGCTCCTGCATCTAGCTGACCCTTCACCCGTTACTGCCCCCCATGCTGTCACTCGCACTGGAGTCTGTCCAGACACCAAGCCTGAGTCATCAAAGATCATCACTAGCACTTGTCACAGAGAAGACAAGTCAGCTGCTACCAAACAAACAGCCAGAGCAGCAGCCAGAGGAAACAGGATCCCAATTGATTCCAGCAAGCGTCACACTCAGCCCCGGCACATCACAAACTGCAGAAATCCCAGCACAGGTGAATATAGAACGGTGGCAGCATCAGGCCAGGATTCTGGGTCTCAGCTGACCACACCTGTGGGCCTTCAGAGCCTGCTGATGCAGACCCCATGGCATCCTGCAGCCTGCTCTCCGAACTGCCTTCAGAGTCAGCTTAGCAATATGCCGTCACTCTGGCCCAAGAGCAGGAGAGCCTGGTGGCCAAAAAGATAGAATTCAGGGTATATCATGGCCCAGATCAGGTGCCGTCTCATCTCTTGCTTGCCACTCCCCACCTTAGGTTCACCACTATTCTCCTGACCTACACAAGGCCAAGAGGCAGATCTAACCCAATGCCTCTGATCAGCCAGGAAAAAACAATCCCCTCCTCCAGCTTCACCTGCAGATCCAGGGTTATCTGATCACCATATGCAGATAAGCTGTTCATTTGTTTCTATCTGAACTCTCTATGCAAATACAAAGATGAAATGTTCATTTGTTTTTGCTGTCTCCTCAGACAGGGAACTAAATGAGCGCCCCTGTGACAGGGGTCTGGACCTTCTTGGCATTGTCATCTAACTTTGCCCCCATCCTCTCCGCTGAGGTACCTGCCCTACCAATGTAAGCACTGCTGTCTGCAAGGACTAAGGGCACCATATGCAATGGGTATAGCCAGCAAAGCACCACACCAGGACCCCAGGGAGGTGGGGGGAATGCAGGGAACTAGGCAGGAACAAACAGAGGCAGTGCCTTGGCCAGGGAGCATCCCAGACAGGCCCAAAAATATATTTTGGGTTCCCCTCCTTACACAGACAGCACTGAATCCATTCCAGCAGGACTGGGCCAGGCCAAGCCATCCCATCACTGGGTCTTCCCCTTCTTCCCCTCCAGAAGGTGGACAGGTATTCAGGACAGGAGCCCCTAATGCAGACAGCCATAGGTTTTAGGCCCCAGCCAGGGTAATTCATTACAAACACAGTGATACATCTTGTCCTTCTCTGTGCAGCTCCTGCTGCCCAAGGCTCTATGTGTGGCTTGCCACATTGCAGTTGCTGCAGAACTTGAACTCAAAGCCAGGCGTCCTCTCATGGCACTGGTGTCAACCCGTGGCAACAGTGGGCAGGACAGGAAGTTGTGAATCCCCATCTGCTAGGCCCAGTAGGCCTAGCTGGGTGCCATTGTGGACATAGCCTTGAGGTGCTGTAGTGTGGATTAAGAAGTGTACATTGATCGCCACTGAAACCCAGGTTCAAGACCTGCCTGAGTCAGGTCTGCTCTGCTTCCCTCCCTGAGAAGTGATGAAACCAAGTCCCATGGGCAGTTTGTCCCACAGAGGTTTTCCAGGCTAGACACCTGCTGTGAGGGGCTGAGACTGCTGCCACAAAGAGGAGCTGTAACCACCCCCAGCCCTCTGCTATTCCCAGGGCCATAACTACAGCGGGGTTGATGGGGCTTTGCCTCAGGCACACCAGAGCAGCTCAATAAAGCCACTCCATTAAAGGGTGCATTCTGCAGCGCCAGCCCCAAGCACTGCTAACGGCAAGGGGAGCATTCCGATCAGAATGCACCCCAGGCGCCAGATCACCACATTATGGCTCTGGCTATTACACATGGGTAGATACACAGTGCCCAGAGCCACATTTACACCAAGCTCCACTGCTGGGTGGCCTGCTGCCACCGTCCACCCTAGAGGCAGCTGCATTTCAGGGGTGATGGCTGTATAAAGCCAAACCCAGGGGTCCATGCTCTCCTTACCTTCATTCAGAGCACTGCCCAAGTGACAACTAAGCACAAGCCAGATTCACCACTCACTCCCACCCGTGACAGTGGGGTGACTCCCCTGAAGTCATGGTGCCACCACAGCGGCGAATCAGGCCCAGGATTTCAATAAGGCCTCTGGTTTGTGAAGTGTCTTGGAAGAAAAAGTATTAAACTGCGTGCTGGGCACTGTTACCTCCCTGGCTCCTCCCTTCATTGCCAGGGAGCCATTGCAGAACTCAAGCTAACATGGAGCCCCCTCTTCTAGCACTAGCATTGCTTGGCCTATTCTGTAGTATTTTGTCAATTTCCAAAGGGATAGCCATGTTAGTCTAGTCCAGCAAAAAAAAAAAAAAAACCACAAGGAGTCACGTGGCACTTAAAGACTAACAGATTTATTTTTCGCATGAGCTTTTGTGGGAGAAAATCCCACTTCATCAGATGCTTCGAAGGACTGAATCAAGACTATGGGTTCTTTTCCCATTACAAAAAGTAATTTGACTTCAGGCTTCCCAGGGTTTGAACCTAACAACTGCTCTGATTTGCCGTTACTGTATGACCTGATCCTATGTTTTACACCCCCTTGCATTTATTTTCATTCCATTCTGTAAGTTCACCCATCTTCGAAGCATCTGATGAAGTGAGATTTTTCTCCCACAAAAGCTCCTGCGAAAAATAAATCTGTTAGTCTTTAAGTGCCACATGACTCCTTGGGTTTTTGTCTATTCTGTAGTACCCTGCATTGGAAAGACACTAGATCACACCCAGTCCCATCCCCAGTCTATGTCCTTCTGGGCCTGGCTGCAGAGATCACACTGCATTTAGCATCTCTCCATCAGCCACTGGGGTGCAATCAGGCTCACTGAAATCAATGGGCCCTCCTTGGTCTCCTGCTATTCAGCAGCACCAACCTAATTGTGAATGAGGCAGCACCATGTTGGCTAGAAGCAAGACTGGTTGGGGTGAGCAGAGCAGCAGAAAAGCAGTGGTTTGGAAAACCGGGGTGCCTGGATTGAATTAAATCTCTATAGCAGGGGTCTCAAACACACGGCCCATGGGCCGCATGTGGCCCCTAAAGCTATTTCCTGCCGCCCACCATGACACAATCATTATAAATATTTTCAACATCATTGTATAGAAAGGTTTCAGTGGTGCAGCCATCGGGCTACTGTATTAACTCTCATGCAGCCCTCTACTAGTCCTCATGCTGCCCTTGTGGTGATTATGGAGTTTGAATGGGGAGTGACCATCCGCTGCTATTACAAGAACTGCCCAGTGGATGGCACTTTTACTCCAAGCCGAGCTCTGCAGGGACACGAAATCCTGATCAGATCAGATCAGAGAGGGGCCCAGCTTCAGCTGCTCCTAGTATCCAAGGACCCACAAACACTCAGCTCTACTAACCAAGGGACGGATTCCAGATCAGCCTCCATACAGCTGAGGCTCCATGCCCCCTGGCAAAGCATGGCAGTGAATGCACACAGCACTGAGCAGTTGCAAGCATCAGAGGAAACTGTAGCAACTCCAGTCATGCAAATCTGTCTTCAAGACTGATCTCCATGGGCTCTGGCACTAGGACGCTTGGGTTCTAATCTTCACTCTGCCTCTGGCTGACTTGGCTTTGCCTGTCTTGCCTTTGGCTCTCGGCTTGTCTCTCCGTCATCCTTGGCACAACAAGACTCTAGGTACAGTTGCACTACAAGCACCAATAGTGATTTTTGCCATTTCATACCAATCTGTGCCCTTACGTCTCATTTCTGGAGCCTGCACTTTGTTCAGCACACACGGAGAAAGCCCCATCACGGAAATGGCCTGTTTCCGACCAACACTTGTGAAACGCCATCCATTACATGAAACCAACAGCACGCCTGACAGAGCGTGAAAACCCTGAATTTCCAGCTCTTCTGCGTTGTGTCACAGCCATTTCCCAAACTCAACCACCTGAGACACACAAGCAACTCCATCACTGAACAGTAACAGTACACTATTATCTTCTGTCTGCAGCAGCTGCTAGTGAGGAGTCACCCTGTGATGAAGTAAGAAACCTCTTGGCTACTGTGGGATGCCAAAGGCGATAACCCAAGTGTTTTTCTTTTCTGTTCCTGTACTTTGGTGGTGGGAGATGCATATTCTGGTGATGGGACATGGTGGTGTGATAACTATGGGAAGCACTGGGGGAGAAGGGGCTTTAGACAAACCTTACCTGGACCCCCTGTGGGTGACACAGGTTGTGGCCGGTTTAGACTGGGGGCAGGGTGGCTGGCTGGGAGAAGAGGAGAGGGTACAAGGAAGATGGGGGTCTGAGAGGTAGGATCTCTGGAGCTCTTCCTGGGAGGTTTACTGCTAGATCTCCTGGTCGATCTGAAAGCCAACTCTCCTAGCTGCTGTGCAAACTGGATTGCTAATAAACCCTCTGATTTCTACAGTGGCTGAGTGTCACTGCTGATTGGGACGGCTGGGACCCTCCTGGAAGGAAGACCCCATCCCAGGGGAGAGAAGACAGAGCAAGGATTGGACCCTCTGAGCCTGGATTTGGGGGCTGGCTACAGGTAGCATGGAGACCCAGCAGATTCGGGAGAAAGCTCCACCGTAGTGGAGTCCTGATTGGTTGTGAACAGAAGGGATCCAAGAGTGCAGTCTGAAGCCTCCGTGACATTTGGTGGCAGCTTGGGACCCACAGTGAGTGAGTGACTGTTCAGCGCAGTGCTGGCTAGAGGGGGCAGCGAGAAGAGGTAACATTGGCCCCTTCAGAAGGACAGTGTGTATCAGAGCAGACAGGGAGCTTTGTACATCAGCAGGCTCCTGGGGCTCACTTAATCTAGCTGCCCAGCAGAGAGACAGCTAGGTCGTTGTTCAAAGGTCTGCATCTCTGACGAAGAGGGGGGTTTCCTCCAGGGTAGTTCGGACAGACCCCTGGACCCTGGAAGGATCCATGCCTAGAATTTGAATTGGGATGCAGGGAGTCAGCCAATCAGAGAAACCCTCTTGTGGGACAGTGAAAATTCAAATGACCTGATTCTGATTGGTGTGAGCAGCTTGGGTGGAGACATCTCCCTTCCTGGGTAGCCTGATTCTGTGAGTGGTATGAGCACCAAACCCCGCACATCCTTTCTCTGGCTGAGCTCTAGTGCAACTAAACAGAGAGAGAGGCTTGAGCACTGCCAGGCTAACCAAAGTGCAGCTGATTGCCCAGCTGCTGGAGAGTGATGGGGAAAGAGGGAGAGACTCTTTCCCTGATGAAGTTCCCAGAGGAGGTGGGAGCAGCAGGAGTTGTAGCCATGCACCCTCCAGACGACAATCCCCAGCCAGCCAGGGGTCTTCACAGTTCAGTACCCCTCCAAATGTGAGGCGGTTGGAACTGGAACTGTGGCGGAAAAAGCTGGAACTGAGAGAACATGCTCAACAGTATACCAAAGAGGAGAAAGAGCATCAACATCAATTCGATCTAGAATGGAAATGGCTGGAGATGGCTGAGAGAGAGAAAGAGAGACAGCATGAGCTGGAACTGGCCTGGCTGCAGATGGCAGAGAGAGAGGAGAGACAGTACAAGCTGGAACTAACCAAGCTTAGGAGCTGGGAGAAACCTCTGGAGAG
Source organism: Podocnemis expansa (assembly GCA_007922195.1). Classification (NCBI taxonomy): domain Eukaryota; kingdom Metazoa; phylum Chordata; order Testudines; family Podocnemididae; genus Podocnemis; species Podocnemis expansa. The sequence continues at coordinate 29,380,228 of ML681997.1, forward strand.
CAGTGGGAGCAGGGCATGGGAACCCCTCCCTGCTGGACACTGGAACACTAAGCTGATGGGTCCCTTTGGGGATATAGACGCCTATCTCACCATCTTTGAGAAAACCTACAGTGTACATTGGGTAAATCCTGCAGACTGGTTGCAGTACCTGAGTTCCATTCTGGGTCCAAAAGTGATGGAGGTACTCAGCCAGATGGAGGGAGCAGAAACTGGAGACTATGAGTTTAAGCAAGCTCTGCTGCTAAAGTTTCAGCTGACTCCTGAGGCCTACCAGGAGAAGCTCTGGGCCGTGCAGAAAAAAACAGGGATAACCTACCTGGAAACCAGCATGCTGATAAAGGAGTACATCTGGAAATGGATTGGCCTGGCTGGAAACGCCACCAGGGAGGAGGTGGGGGAATTGCTGGGCCTGGAACAGCTATATAGTATCTGTCCCTCTGACCTGAGACTGTGGCTGATGGACAGAAAACCCATGGACATGCAGAATGCTGGCAAGCTGACCAATGAATTCGTGGCCAGCCGTGCGGGGCATACACTAGGGCCAGAGGAGGGGAGGGGAGGGGAGGGGAGACCTGCAAGGGAGTCTCCAACAGGGGCCCCCGGAAGTGAACTCAGGGAACCAAACCCCTCGAGGAACTGCTCAACTGGGCCCTAAGGACCAAAGAGATTGGAGGTGTCACTCCTGTGGGGAAGTAGACCACAAGGAGGCACAGTGCCAAGGACACCAGGACAAGAGAGGCAAGCCGTATGTCCAAGAAGTTAATTGGGAGGGTGCATCTCTGGAGGAGATGCTGGTTATACCAGGAGGTGCAGCTGGCAATGTCACTGGGTCCGAGGAGGGAGGAGACAGACAGGCAGGTCTGCTGGTGAAGGGCAGAGCCATGGGCTCTGAGGTCTTCATCTACCAAGTAAGCTCAGGGCTGCCCAGGGGAATCCAACACTGCCGCATCCCTGTGGAGGTGGAGGGAAGGAAAGTCCAGGGGTTCTGGGACACAGGGGCAGGAGTGACATTGGCCCGGCCGGGAATGGTGGGGCCTGAGGCAATGGTTCCCAATACCTATCTGACCCTGAAGGGGGTGTTCGGACACCCCTGTCCAGGTGCCAGTGGCAAGGGTACATCTAAAGTGGGGAGGTAAAAAGGGCCCCAAGGAAGTGGGAGTGCACGAATGGTTACTGGCCAAGGTGCTGATGGGAAGGGACCTGGAGGACTGGCCACATGAGACCCAGAGAACCCTGGAAATGACCCAGGACCATAGCCAGAAACAGGTCCTCGAACCTAGTCTTCCCAAGGCAAGCAGAAGGGGCTCTGCAGAGGGGGGAAGGGGGCTGTTAGAGCTCAGATGGGATGCGGGAGAGGGCCCAGACCTCGCAGGGGGAGGAGAGCCATGTCCAGACCCATCCCCGACATCCGGGTGCCAGCTAGATCTGCAGGGGGATCCCTCGTTAGCAAAGCTGGGGGAGCTCGCAGACCATGAGATTGGGGAACTCCTTGGGGAAGACAGCAGGGAGAGGCTCCTCTGGGAGAGGGGTCAGAACTTCCCCAGGTCACCAGCTGAGGTGACCCCGCTCAGTTCTGTCTCCAAGTGGGGAGAGATGTGATGAAGTAAGAAACCTTTTGGCTACTGTGAGATGCCAGGGGCAATAACTCAAGTGTTCTTTTCTGTTCCTGTACTTTGGTGGTGGGAGATGGGTATTCTGGTGATGGGACATGGTGGTGTGATAACTATGGGAACCACTGGGGGGGAAGGGGCTTTAGACAAACCTTACCTGGACCCCCTGTGGGTGACACAGGTTGTGGCCGGTTTAGATGGGGGGGGCAGGGCGGCTGGCTGCGAGGAGAACAAATGGCTGGGAGGAGAGTGTAGAAGGAAGATGGGGGTCTGAGGCAGGATCTCTGGAGCTCTTCCTGGGAGGTTTACTGCTAGATCTCCTGGTCAATCTGAAAGCCAACTCTCCTAGCTGCTGTGCAAACTGGATTGCTAATAAACCCTCTGATTTCTACAGTGGCTGAGTGTCACTGCTGATTGGGATGGCTGGGACCCCCCTGGAGGGAGGACCCCATCCCAAGGGAGAAAAGACAGGGCAGGGATCAGACCCTCTGAGCCTGGATGTGGGAGCTGGCTACAGGTAGCGTGAAGACCCAGCAGATTCGGGAGAAAGCTTCACCATAGCAGAGTCCTGATTGGCTGTGAATAGAAGGGATCCAAGAGTGCAGTCTGCAGTCTCCGTGACACACCCACAATTCCCTAGAAGGTTACAAGAGCTACACGAAAGTTGCCAAGCATTGGCAAGCATCAGTCTGGGGCTGTGCGCTGTCAATTGTTCTAGTATCAGCCACAATCCAAGGCTGCTGGGTAAATGGGGCTGAGTGGGATGAGATCTGGCCACAAGTGGACAGCCCAGGGAAGAAAGTTCAGGGCAGAACATTTTCAGAAGTGCCTCTGTCCCATTGACTTCGTCTTCAGCTCCTACAGCCTAGCGCCTCAAAGGGCTGCAGGCTCTGTGTTTCTGTTGATCTCAGTGGGCATTAGAAGCCCCATCAGGATGGTTCTGAAAATCCCAAGAGGTGCCTAAATCTCTTTGGCAACCTGGCTTTTCAGCACTTTGGGGAATTAAACTCAAAATCATTAATGACAACTTGCTGTGGAGCTTCAATAAAAGTCCCCAGATTCCCTGGGTTGTCCATCTCTCCTACAGTAGTCCACATCCTGTGTGTACTGCCACCCAGTGTGTGTCGCAGAGTCGCACCCAGTGCACTGAGCAAACACACGGAGCTGTATTGTGAGCCCGTTTCTGCCATTTGTGGACATGTGAGTAAGTGCAGCGTGTATGCGAGCTGCAGAGAGTGCATGAGAAAGCCCTATGGGAACACTGGCAAGCATTCCTTTGCCAGGCTCTCAGGCCCAGGAGTGGAGTGTGGAACTCACACCTCTTATTCACTCTTCATTTGACAGGGGTCTGATCTGAAACCCTGCTTAATCTGTAGTGCATAAAATCTGCCTCTGTGCATTTCATTCACACTTAGCTCCAAATTAGAGCCTTTTTCAGTTCCCTTCTAAGTGCATCTAAAATCTTGCCGGTTTTGGCTCAAAGTCAACTTCTGCTCCTGCCTCAGCCTCCAACCGAAGTTCTGGTCCTGCCTGGCTGGAGACCCAAATGCAGGCCTAAGTCCACAGTGGGTGTGGATGGGAATTCTACCCCCCTGCCTGGTTTGTGGTCTCCCTCCCCTCCATCCCCCACAAATTTGCCTTGCAGATAAGAAAGGGATTGGCTTGCCTCACATTCTGACTCCAGCCCTCCCCGTGAGTGGCCTTGCAGTGCAGAGGGTGGGCTAACATGGCCCCTGCAGTTAGAAGTGTTCCTCCCCATATATCCCCATGCCAGTCTCTTGTCCCATTTGCCCAAGCCAGCCACACCAGTGCACCCACAATCCCACTGGTGGGGAATTCCTTTATTAATGCCCTCTTGGGACAAATGTCAGTGGAGGGAGGAGAAAACTCCAGACCTGTGCCTGTGCACTGTTTACATTGAGTCCGCTGGACTAGGATATGCCCTGCTTATTCTGGGGAGCTTTTAATCTACTATAATAACAGGTTTTTCAATCAAATCAGCCTAAGTATCTCATGTGGAAGAAGCAATCCTGGCCAGGCCAACCTGCTTAGCATGCATAAGCACATCCCCCATGGCAGGAACAAGCTGCTTCTAGGTTTCCTTTCCCCTGCCATCCTGCTGCTTCAGCACAAAACCTCTTGAGTGTCACCAGACACCTGTGCTTGTAAAATTCAGGCCCCATCTCTACCAGTACCAGATGGTCTCACTGTACTCCAAATGTAGGGCACAGCACTGTGTGGATCCAGGCCTGCAGTGGGAGGATCAGAGCAGAATGACAGCATGCATTCTCCAGAATCCTCCCCAGATAACACCTGACTCTTCAGACAGAGATAGTGTGGTCTTTGTAACACAACACAGTACAAACATCAAGCTGGGGAACTGGAGTGGAAGGCCTTACAGAGTGAGGTGGGGGGCTGAATGAGGTCTCCCATGACACCTAGTGACAAGTTGGGGAACAGGCTGACCTTGTTTGCACAGTGACAGGCAGCACTTTCTGTGGGTGCAGGGGGAATAAAACGTTGTTCCCTTCATTGCATCAGTAAAGGACAGCAGAACTGCTCAGTCCAGAGTGACTGAGGGGGGTCACCCTCATCTGAAGTGAACTGACTGAGCAGGGACCTCAGATGCACATGTCTTGGAGGAAGGGAAGGGTTGTAGAGATGGGTGTCCCTGCTGAAATGTGAGGCTGTCTAAGGGCCTGTCTACACTGAAATCGCTGAGTCAGTCTCCATGGATCTGCGCAGCAGGATCAACTGAGCAGCCAGTGGAGACCCAACTCAACTGATCCTGGAAGTGCTCTCCATTCAATGCAGTAACTCCCTCCCCCAGAAAAAAGTAATGTTGCATCAAATGGAGAGCATTTCCCATTGGCAGAGACACGTGAAGACGCCACACAAAGGGAGGGTAAGTAATTCAAGGGGAGATACATATTCAACAGTACATAGATAGTGTACCTCCCATTAACCCAGCATGGAAGTATAGACCAGGCCTAAGAACCTTAGGGATGCTTTAACCGGCACCTAGTACAGCTGAAATCACTCACTGCAGGACAGCGCTGCTCCCCAGGCTGCTTCAGCAGTGAACTCCCCCGCAAGAGCTGAAAATCCCAGAAAGCCTTGAGGAACCTCATGACACCAGTCCACAGAGAAGTATGAGTTGGCAGAAGGTGACAGGTCCTGCACAGCAGCTGGCAGGGTGGTTAGTGGAGCAGATGGGCTGTTGGGGCAGGTGACTAATGGCCACCAGAGCAAGCAAGGGACCTTCTTTCCTCTTCCCCAACCACGGAGGGAGAGGAACTCCAAAGATGGCCTTCTGAACACTGAGTCTTCACTGACCAAGGTCAACAGCTGTGAGCTGGGGCTGTGAGGGGAAGTGCACATTACAAGAACTCCTGGTTCCTGGCCTTAATTAAGAACTTCAGGCAAAAGGAAATTGCTCCACAGACTCTGAAGTGGGAGTTATGCTCATGGTTTTAAGCTTGTGACTTCACTTGTGGAGTTTTCCCAAGTTTAGGCCGGGGCACTCTTCTCTTTTGTTAAAAGTCTCTGTTCTACACCCATTCGCGGTGCCAGCAAGAGGGGAAGCATGGCCTCTGGAGGCGCCCAAGGGTGCTGTGTGAGTATCCCAGGTTACTGGCCAAGAGACTCAAGCCGATTTTGTGTTTACTGTTGAAAGGACCCCAGATATTGAACCTGGCCCTTGCTGCTACTGACTCCAACTAGCAGGAGAGAGAAATCAGAATCACTTCTCTAGAACGCCCACCATATTTCTGCCCACATGTGCGCTGTGTGTCTCTCACACCACCACCCCAGGTGGTACATCTCTATGCTTCAAAGCGCGGGGGGGCGGGGGGCTGGTGGAAGATCAAGTGAGGAAATTGCCAAAGCTAAGGTAGCCTGGCCCTTGATGACTCTGCCACAGTGCACAGCCCTGGTGGTCAGCGACCAAGGTTAACAGACCCATGGAACTTAAGGCCAGCAGGCCCTGTTGTGATCATCTAGTGTGAGCTCTTCTTGTTGCAGGCCACTGAACCTCCCCCTACCCCAGTCTCTGGCTGAGCTATGGACTGCCTCAAATCATGGTTTGAAGATTTCAAGTTACAGAGAACCTGTTCTTGACACTAGCTCAAATCAGCAAGTGACCTGGGCCCCAAGCTGCAGAAGAAAGAGAAACTCCCCAGGGTCTCTGCAATCTGACCAGGCAACCTCAAACATGGCGATCAGTTAGACGCTGAGCATTTCAGCAAGACGCACAAGTCAGACACCTGGGGAAGAATTCTGTTTGGTAGAGCTCTCCCAGCCAGTGTCCCAGCACTGCCTGTAAAAATATTTGCTACCACCTGTCACCAACTGCCTATGTGCCATTGTGCCCACTGGGGACAAGGCCAATGCTGGCTTCTCTTGATAATCCCAGCCAATGTGCTCAGAGGCCCCAGGACCCTGGGAGCTGAACCCCACTGACAGCAGGCAGGGTGTGATGAAGTAAGAAAACCTCTTGGGTTACTGTGGTTCTTCTTTTCTGTTCCTGTTCTTTGGTGATGGTATTCTGGTGATGGGACACAGGGGTGTGATAACTATAGGTACCACTAGGGGGGGAGAGGCTTTAGAGCGACCTTACCTGGACCCCCTGGGGGTGACAGGTTGTGACCGGTTTAGACCAGGGGCAGGGCAGCTGGATAGAGAGGAGAACAAAGGGGGAGAGGGGAAGGAAGGAAGACGGAGGTCGGAGGGGCAGGACCTCCGGGGCTTGTCCTGGGGGTTTACTATCTGCCCTCCTAGGTGATCTGAGAGCCAACTGTCCTAGCTGCTGTACAAAGTGGATTAATAAACCCTCTGACTGCTACACTGGCTGAGTGTCACTGCTGATTGGGATGGCTGGGACCCTCGTGGAGGGAAGAAACCCCCCCCCCCAAGGGAGACCAGACAGAGCAAGGATCGGACTCTCTGGGCCTGGATTTGGGAAGCTGGCTACAGGTAGCGTGGAGACCCTGGTGAATGGGAGAAAGCTCCACAGTAGCAGAGTCCTGGAGGCTGTGAACAGAGGGGATCCAAGAGGCTTTTCTGGATTCTCCGTGACAACAGGGGGGACAGCCTTTCAAATACCGTGACCCAAAGGGTACTGGTATTCGCACTTGCGGTCTGATGGGTGTGGGAGGGCAGTGGGCCTTCAGGATAGGGAAGGATGGTTCATAAGCCCTATCCCAGGGATGTCCCATAAGCGATCTGGGGTATGGGCTGCTGAGGGGTTGCCGGGAGGGCTTTTTTAAGGGAATGCTGCAGGGGAAGGGCAGCTTTTGAGCAGACATCCAACAAACTAGCAAGGACCAGTGCAATTAACAGTTGATTTGCTGACTCAGAGATGAAAGCAGAAGCTTCACTGTGCAAGACCCTGAACAGATCTGCCAGTGCCCAGAGGAATGAGGCAGAGACATAAAAGGTGCTTGCAGGGAAAGCAGCTTGCAACTCTGGCTGACCAGCTGGGGGCCAGGACAATGCAACACATTCTTGTGTGGGCTGCCGGGCTCAGTGTGGAAAAGTTCCCTACTGTATCCTGGCCATTGGACTAGTGAGGAGAGGGTCTGCCCAGAAATGCCTCAGATGATCTGCCACAGCACAGGGAACCGAATTTGTCCTGCATGCGCTGAGAGACTTAGCCTGAGGCCCTGCTGCTGCAGCTCCTGCCCCTGGGAAATGACAGCTCCAGCAGCAGCCAGTTCATGGCCCAGTCTCAGATCATTCTATTTCATTCTCTCTCATTTTTCTTCCTTCCCTCCTCTGTGCTCTGTTCCTGAGCATTTCTAAGGCTCCATTCATTGTGTTACCTTGGCATCTGCTGCCCACTCCTTTGGGATAGCGCCGACCCAGATGCAAGTTACCCTTTCCAACACAAGACAGAGGAAAAGCCCTGGGGCTGGCATGTCCAGGAGAGGCGGGGACTTGTCCTTCTCTCCAGTCTGCAGCATTTGCCCATCACAGCCCAGGCCTCCGGCCCCACTCCTCTGCCAGCCACTAACAGCAGACTTTCCAGAGGGATTGCATAGATGAGGGGGTGTGATGAAGTAAGAAAACCTCTTGGGCTACGGTGGTTCTTTTCTGTTCCTGTTCTTTGGTGATGGTATTCTGGTGATGGGACATGGGGGTGTGATAATTATAGGTACCACTAGGGGGGGAAGAGGCTTTAGTGCAACCTTACCTGGACCCCTGGGGGTGACAGGTTGTGGCCGGTTTAGACCAGGGGCAGGGCAAGTGGGTGGGGAGGAGAACAAAGGGAGAAAGGGGGGGGGAGGATGGAGGTTGGAGAGGCAGGATCCCCTGGGCTCATCCTGGGGGTTTATGGCTAGACTTCCTGGTTGATCTGAGAGCCAACTGTCCCAGCTGCTGTGCAAACTGGATTGCTAATAAACCCTCTGACTTCTACACTGGCTGAGCGTCACTACTAATTGGGGCTGTTGGGACCCTCATGGAGGGAGGACCCCCCCCCCCCAAGGGAGACCACAAAGAGCAAGGGTTGGACCCTCTGAGCCTGGATTTGGAAGATGGCTACAGGTAGTGTGGAGACCAGCGTGCTGGATGGGAGAAGGCTCCACCATAGCAGAGTCCTGGTTGGACATGAACAAAGGGGATCCAAGAGACTTTTCTGGGTTCTCCATGACAGGGCGGCACTGTGGTACAGAGCAGCAAGGGAGGGGATTGGGGGAACATGACCATGAGTGGAGTTTATGCTCCCAAGGAGCTAGGCTATGCTTGCTGTCCCCTACTTTGTTAGCAGAGCACAGGGTCTGCAAGGACGGCATTAAATGTATTTCACACAAGCCTTTTATCATCTCTGGGACACCTGGGGTTCCAGTGAAATAACCCAACTCCCCTTGCCCACACGGCCCAGGCCACACTGAGCTCAGCAACAGCTTCCTCCAGCCTACACTAGCTGGATTAGTTGCTGAACTTAGGCAGCCGAAGCTCACAATCCCTCGTTTGATACCCCTGCCAGTTACCTGACTAGAGAAGAGACTGAGAGGGGAAGGGGACAGATCAAGAACAGGTCAATTCAAACTCATTGGCTTTCAGTCGAACCTTTTTGAAAGTCACTGACTGACGAAAACAGAGGAGGAAAGAATGGCATCAGCTGTCAGCCAAAGCCCACTTCTCCCACAAGCACACACAGTAAACTACTCTTCAGCCACCGCTTTGTCCCCCTCAAACCTCGACTTGCCAGCCCTGACCCTTGTAAAGTAATATACAAGCAGAAATAAAAACTGTGAAGAATCAAAGCACAAATATCTTCTCAGGCCTTCCCTGGAAGCCTAAGGAAGGAAAAGAGGGTCCCTAATTTACTGCACACCCCACTCACTTCAGGTTGGGCTGAACTTGGGGCTTGAGAAACAAGGTGGATTGACAAAGCTGGGGACTGGAATCTTCCAGCCACACAACAGACACTGCACATTTAGCAACAACGCAAGAGTCCCTTATGTTGCCCACTATGGCGGGTCCAACACAGGATTATGGGCTGTCAGTCCCTTCAAAACTCTGTCCTTGAGACCTCTGGTCCCCATGGAGACTGCCAGCAAGACAGCCAGTCCCTACACTAGGAACTGCCTAAGAACCAGAAACTCATTTCACATCAGCCACTGAGCAGCTTCCAGCTGCTGCTGATACTCCATCTGTAGGATATTGGCACGAACCAAGCTCAGGCCCTGGTGTGCCAGCACGATATAGAGACCAGGGGACAGCCCTGCACTGAGCATCAACCACCTGAAGAGCAACAATATGAACTTCTGGTTGCTTCCAGCCTGCTTTGGATGTGAGTGGTGGGAAGCACTCGCAGACCGTCAGCTCCGGGAATCCCAGAGCAATATTGGGCTATGGTCACTGAGGTGCCATCCTGCCCAGACCCCTGCAGTGAGGCAGGAACAAGTAGCCCTAGACTAGCCCTGACCACCTGTTCTTAAAAATCTCCAGTGAGAGGGAGTCCACAGCCCCCCAGGAAGCCTAGTTCAGAGTTTAACTGTTCTTAGAGTTAGCAAGAGTTTCCTAATAACTAACCTAAATATCCCTTGCTGCAGATTAAGTCCATTCGTTCTTGTCCTACGTTCAGTGGGCACACAGAACAACTGATCGCCATCTTCTTTATAATAGTCTGCCCTCAGGTCCCCTCAGTCCTTTTCTCCAAGGCTAAACATGCCTGCTTGTTTAACCTTCCCTGTTACAAAAGGTCCTTGTCTCATTTTTGGTTGTCTCCTCTGGACTTTCCAAATTAGCCACATCGTTTCTAGAATGTAGTGGCCAGAACTGCTCCCACTACTCCATCTGAGACCTCACCAGAGCTGAGTGGAGCTGGACAATTAGCTCCCATATCTTATATCTGACAGTACTTTTTAAAAGCCCCAGATGGATACAAGCCCTTTGCACAAGTGCAGCATGTTGTTGACTCATTCAGTGTTTGATCCACTCATTCCAGATCCCTTCCAGCAACCGCTAACACCTTGCCGTGTATTCCCCAGTCTATAGTGGGGTATCTGATTTTCCCATCTGAAGTGCAGTACTCTGTGCCTCTCTTGGCTGACTTCACCATGGTAATTTCCGACCAGTTCTCTAACTTCTTAAGGTCCTTTCAAATTCTAACCTTGTCCCCCATAAGGCTTTTGTTCTGCATCTCTAGTGCACCTGGGGTCCAGGTTCATGACTGGACTCCTATGTGTCAGCATAATACAGACAAATCACAACAACAGCCCATTCCCAACCTCCCATCGCTCCTCCGAGCCACCAGCTTCCATGGAACATTTTAATTCTCAGGGTTTGAGGGCTGGAATGCCTCAGCTCAGATGAAATACAGGGGTGGGCGAGCCCAGCCCTCTCCACTGAGGATAACGAAGGGCACTTGCTGCAAGGGACTTTACCTTTCATGCTTCCTCCTCTTCCTGGCTCGGTACAGCAAACCAATGAACACAGACAGAGCACACAGCTTCGCTCTCTTGGAGGACATGGTGGCCTCTTGCCTTAGGGTCACAGCAAGAGGTCAGCACTCTGGAGTCACTTCTGCAAGCCGGCTGGTGGGCATGAGACCATCCTCAGCCCACGCCCCTCCTCTCCCAGCCAAGGAGCAACCAGCAGCAGAAAGCAACCTCCCCAGTGGGCTGGTGGCTCTGATGTCCGCGTACCTTTGCTGCCCAGGCTGCGTCGCAGCTGCACAGATCCAGGTGAGCAGGAGACAGAAGGGGAAGCTCTCCCCCTCTGCTTTAGCATCTGACAGGCAAGCCCACCTGCTCTTCCTCTGTCCCCATCCCTTCCTCCCACTGCTGTGTGGCCAGTTTGATGATCCCAAGACTGGACTGCCGCAGGAGAAAATGCATGGAAACCACCCCCTCACATTATCTGCTCTCAGCTATGACCATGTGCAGGGAGGCTATGCTGTGCCACGCCGGAGAAAGCCCCCTCCAGGTTCTCAGCACTCCCGGCTCCCTGCTGTCCTGTGCCCAGCTGGGGGAGTGTGCTGCTGGAGAAGGCTAACTGGGAGCGGAAGCTGTGGTCGAGAGGAGCTCTGTGCTGGGGTGTCTGCAGAGGGGTTCTGCAGAGGTCAGGCTTGGACCTGCCTGGCCAGGGCAGTCTTGATAAGGAAGAAGGGGGCTCATAAAGGGTCACTGCTAAAGCAGCCCCACTAGACTGCAACAAGGTGGGAATCAGGAAGTGTAGGGAGCCAGAAGGAGCCATAGGCTGAAGAATCCTAGCAAGAGGACCCCACAAAATGATCAGAGCACTTCACTGGGGGCAGCTAGGGCAGACGACATCTAGAAACACACAGCATGAGCCACAGCACTGTGTCCTGAGAATGGAATCAGGATCCAGGTGCAGCTGCGCCCTGTCCCCACATGTCAGCAGCCCCCTCCCACACACAAGAGCTGAGCCCAAGCTACTCTCTCCAGACATTACTGCATCTCGGCTCCCAAGCCAGGAGGGGCAGGTTATTGATCTCACTGCCGTTGTACAAAGGGAAACTGAGCCCTAAAAGTGCCCACATGGCAGTTCAGCACTGAGCTGGGACCAGACCCCTGATCTCCTGGCTCCCAACCAGGCTCGCCATTCCCTGGCTGTCTGAAGAGCATTCTAAAAACCTGTCAAGAAAGGAGTGTTGCAAAGCGGCCAGTGAAAGTTGGACTTCAGTTTTCCACCACTGACCTACTGTGTGACTTTGGGCAAGTCCCTTCCCCATCCAGAGTCTGTTTCCCTGCCAACCTTTGGCCAGAAATCGTGGTGGGAGTCACCCTGTGGCCATCCTCTGCCTATTTCCAAAGGGATCACCATGTTAGTCAAGTCCAGCAAAAAAAGGAGTCATGTGGCACTTTAAGACTAACAGATTTATTTTTCCCACCTCGTCAGATGCTTCGAAGACAGGTGAACTTACGGAATGGAATGAAAACAAAATGCAAGGGGGTGTGAAACAGGATCAGGTCATACAGTAACAGAAAATCAGAGCAGTTGTGCCTGCCACAATGGAGTCCTGACCTCAAGAGGGTGCTATTAGAACCCCACTGATTCCAGCTCTCCAGCACCAATAATAGGAATTTTGACATAGGGCGTGCCATAGGAAGCTGCTCCAAACACATACCCCCTCAACGAGCGGAGAAATTACTCTGCTCTGCGGCACCTGGGGCAAAGCCACGGTCGCCCCGCCGTAGTTACGGCTTTGCAGCTCTCCCCCCAGTACCCGGAACAAACTGTAGTGTGGCCAGGCAAACCCGCAGGAACACGGACTGTGCCAGCACCAACAGTTCTGCCCTTCTGGTTGACATTTGGGAAGAGGCTGCATCAGTACAAGGGAAGGAGAGCATGGAGTAGGAAGGAAGGTAGATGGTGGGGTCCTGGCACCAGCTACAGCCTGGTTTCCTGGGGCAATGGTTGCCTGGGAGCTCAGGCGGGCTCCCAGAACAATGGGTCGTGCCTGCCTGAATTCACAGGGCCTGCACTGCAAGTACAGGAGACTGGCTCCCTGTGATGGAGCTGACTAGCAGCAACTCCAGCCAGGCTTCTGAGCCAGCCTTATTAGTAAATCTACATCTGGCGACAGCTTGCTCTGCACAGCCTCCAGGGAGAAGCTGGACTCAGAGGGGGCCCAGAGGTGACAAGCCATGGCCCTTTGGGAGAACGTGCCAGCTGTGCAGCCTCCCTGGCTGCAGATACCACATCTGCCTGCATACCCCAGGGATCAGCAAGATCCCACAGATCATCAGAGATCAGGGCAGGGCTTAATACATGCCAGGTCAGACCCCTGGCACCAATGGCTCCAGCCCATCGTGACCCTGGCACCGCTGGGCACAGCCTGTCACATCCCCGGCACCTACTTGCTGCATCAGGGTTGAAGGTTTAAAAAATTGCTTGAGCCTTTGTCTCTCTCTCCCTGCACCCCCCACCCAGTGCACCAGCTAGGCTCTTGATCAGGACACAAACCCCTTGGTGCTGAGCTCCTGATTATCTCCTCTACCCCTGCATCAGGGTCACCCCAGCCAGGCATGCTGGACTTTGAGGGCTCAGCTAGCTTGGATGTGTAGGTGGGTCTGTTCCTTCAGGGCACCCCCAGCAATGGCACCACCCAGGGAACCAAGTGCAGGCGAGGACCTGATCATGGGATCATCAAACCCCTCAGGGGATGAAAACTGAGCTGGCTGAAGTTATCACAGCAACTGGGTGCGTCATCATGACCAACAGCTCAGTGCATCTACAGCATCGAGCCCTGTCTGGTCCTGGGCCCTGCACACAAGCCCTGTCCAGCTCTGGGTCCTGCTCACCACCCTGCCCAGGCCCAGGCCCTGCCTACTGAATGCAGTCATGGCCTGTCTGGTTCTGCTCTTCAGACAGGCCTACTTGGCCCTGACTGCCGCACTGAGCTCTGCCAAGCCCTGGGCCCTGCCTGCTGCACACAAACAAGAGTGAAATTTAGGGAGGACTAGGGGATAAGGAGCCACCCACCCGACTCTCAAGTTGTGTACAGGGTCAATCATGGTGCATAGCCCCAACAACCTGAGTGTGGTGCAAACTGGACAGAGGAGGGAGGTTGTTCCCAGGCTGTGCTCACCCTGGGGCAGAGACTCAGTGCTTTGTTTCCACACAGAGGTCAGGTGATTTAAGATAAGAAAGGGCTGGAATTCAATTAAAGATCTGGAAGTGGTAGATGAGCCTGCAGGGTGGGGTCCCTCCCTCTGCAGGATGCAGGAGTGTTGAAGAGAGCACAGGGCACTCAAAAGGGTCCTTTGAGTCATGGTTGCACTCAGAAAAGAGTTCCAGGGGGGCACCTGTGTTAGTCTATCTCAGCAAAAGAAACAAGGAATCCTGCGGCACTTAAAGACTAACAGGTTTATTTATCATGAGCTTTCATGGGAGAAAATCCCACCTCATCAGACACCCTTTTTTTTTTTTTCCTTTTTTGCTGTTACTGTATGACCTGATATCATGTCTTACACTACTTTGCATTTATTTTCATCCCATTCTGTAAGTCCCTCCATCTTCAAAGCATCTGGCAAAGTGGGATTTTCTCCCATGAAAGCTAATGCAATAAATAAATCTGTTAGTCTTTAACTGCCACAGGACTTCTTCTTTTACTCAGAGAAGAGGAAGCTCTGAGATTTGTGAGTGGAGGCATTGAGGCCAATAGACCTTTTACCTGATTAAGGATTGAAAGATTTGAACCCTCTCCTCAACTGTTTTCCAAGAAGAGGAACTGCCCAGAGCCCCTGGGCCTGTTTACTTTCCTTCCCTGCCTGCCTGGCCCTGATACACCTCCAAGGACTCCTTTTTTTCCTCCTCAGCTTGGAAACGTGGCATTTTCTTGGCATTTGGTTTTCAATATTCTGCTCTGAGCACTTCAGCTCACGCATGCAATGTTACATTTCATATCCTCCTGGCAAGTTGCTGCCAACTCTCATGGTTTGGTCATGCGTCTCTTGATCATTATTTTTTTTTAAAGCCCAAGGTCCTGGAGTCAAGTGGCTAGATGATGATTTCAGCCTTCCTTCTTAAAGGAAAAGTAAATTTCTAGCCCTCATGACTGTGGAGAAAGCATCAGGATTTGAACCCCAAGCACCCTAATGGCTCAAAAAGCAGAAGACACTGAAGAAAAGGAACCCAAATCTAGCACATTTCACAATCTCATTATTTTTAAGCCAATCTTATGATTTTCAGTAAACACAACTCATGATTTCTGGTTACTGGGGGTTGGCTATGCTGTGAAAGCGACAGTATCAAGCCTGTTTAAAGACAGTTTCCGGTCTAGTATTTGTAGGATGGTAACACTCCATATAAGCCCAGGCAGGTGCAGTATAAACTCACGGGATCTTTGTCCCAGCAGAATACTTCCAAAAGTTAAATGATCTATTCCCAGCTTGGTGAACTGCAAAAAGTAGGTAGCTTAAATGACAGAAAGTCATCTAGATCTTTCTATAACTGTTTCCATAGTTGTATTCAAACATTTGTAACAAAGTAAAAGCATACTTTCCAATTTTAACCCTACCCAGTGTCCCCTAAGTGACTTGAAACAAGATGTGAGAACACTGCTAGTAGCAGAGGTGAGTGAGTGTGATGAAGTAAGAAAACGTCTTGGGTTACTGTGATTCTTCTTTTATGTTCCTGTTCTTTGATGATGGTATTCTGGTGATGGGACACGGAGGTGTGATAACTATAGGTATCACTAGTGGGGGAAGAGGCTTTAGTATGACCTTACTTGGCCCCCTGTGGGTGACAGGCTGTGCCCGGTTTAGACCAGGGGCAGGGCAGCTGGATGGTGAGGAGAACAAAGGGAGAAGAGGGAAGAGAAGGAAGATGGAAGTTAGAGACGCAGGACCTCCGGGGGTCGTCCTCGGGGTTTACTGTCAGACCTCCTGGCTGATCCGAGCGCCAACTCTCCTAGCTGCTGTGCAAACTGGATTGGTAATAAACCCTCTGACTTCTACACTGGCTGAGTGTTACTGCTGATTGGGACTATTGGGACCCTCATGAGGGAGGAACCTCCCCCCCAAAAGGGACACTAGACAGAGCAAGGGTCGGACCTCTGAGCCTGGATTTGGGAGCTGGCTACAGGTAGTGTGGAGACCCGCATGCTGGACGGGAGAAGGCTCCACCATAGCAGAGTCCTGGTTGGCTGTGAACAGAGGGGATCCAAGAGGCTTTTCTGGGTTCTCCATGACAGTGGGCCAAACATTTATTTAATTCTCTTTCCTTAGATAGGAATTAGATACAGTGCAGAGCTTCTGTCAGCTAATTTCACTACGTTCTCTGCAAAAAAAAAGAGAAACCCTAGAATTTTCAGGTGCCAAAAAGTAGCCCCCTCCTTCCAGAATCCAAAATGGTCCCTGCATGCAACCCTGCCTGCCACAAATGGGCTTGCCCAGCCCTGGTCCCTGCCCACCAGCCAGGCCTGCCTGGCTCAGCCCACTAGACCCAATCCTGGGTTCTACCCACTGCTGACAACCCTGGGCTATGCCTGCTGCAAGTGGCTCTGCCAGGCCCTAAGCACTACCCACCCCACTCATTCCAGGCCTGTTCATATTCAGGCCTGTGGCAAGCCTGGGCGAGAGTGACACAGACTCATAGACTACTACAGGAGAGCCCCAAGAAAGAAAACAACAGAACACCACTAGTTACCACATAAAACCCTCAAGTCAGACCTCTGCAACAGATCATTAAGGACTGACAGCCTATTCTAAAAGATGATCCCTCACTCTCTCAAGCGTTGGGAGATAGACCTCTCCTTGCCTACAGACAGCCACCCAACCTTAAACAGATACTCACCAGCAACTACAGATCTAACAACAGAAATATTAAAGCAGGCACACACCCCTGCAACAAACCACACTGCCTAGCCTGCCAACGTATCTGCACAATAGATACCATCATAGGTCCTAATCAAGCCTGCTACTCCATCAAAGGCTCATTTACCTGCTCATCTACTAAAGCGATCTATGCCATCATATGCCAGAAATGCCCCATCAACTTATACACTGGACAAACAGGACGGTCCCCATGCAAAAGAATAAATGAACACAGAACTGATATCAGAAATCACAAAACAAAAAAAAACAGTTGCTGAGCACTTCCATCTTTCTAATCACTTGATAAATGATTTGTGTCAGCGGAGGTGGCAGCCATGATGGCCACCCCGCCCCACACGTAGCCCCCTGGATTATGCTCCCTGATGGGCCTCCATCTCCGAGCCATCCAGCACAAGGGGAAAGAGTGTTAAGTATCAATCTCCCCTGATGGCTCTCAGTCTCCTGTGTGAGTTTCTGCCTCCCTAGCTTTGTGTCAACAAGAAGGAGGGGTGAGTTCCTATCCCCCCTGAACAGTTCCTCGGCACCCCCGTCACCACAAAGGAGGGGTCATTGTCTGGGGTCCCAGTTTTATCATTGGTCCTGACCAGGATCCCACTCCTAATTGGCTATTTTTACTCTGGCTGGGCAAAATTCTATTAAAACCCCCTGTCTCAGCTAGCTTGTTGTTCTCCCACCCTCGGATGCTAAAGGGCACGTCGCAACCCGGTCGGACTGATCCCCCAACTGAGACAGTGAGTACCCACCCCCGAGACCCTCTTTTTTTTTTTGGGGTGTACACAGATTGCCGGCCGAACGATTAAGTGCTGAGATGCTGCAGCTGGTCTGCCTCCTCGCTTTGGGTTCTACTGCGGTCCTGGGACAGGTATTATAAATCGATATAGGCCTCCTACCTTCTCTTAATCATTCTACTTGGTACCATTTATATATAGCCTGTGTTTGTAGCTTCTTCACCTGAGTTTTGCATAGTTTGTGTAGTTGTTATTATTTTCTCTGTATCCTGCATAATCTTTTTATGGTATAGCTGTTTAAGGTCTAGCATAGTTTTGTGTTGTTAATTTGCCAGGTGTTTTGTTAGTCATTTGTATTTTGCATCCTTCTTACTGTATAATTGTTCATTACTCTGCTTCTGCTCTAAACTGCTGGCCCCAAACTTCCCCAGTGTACACGGGGGGAGTGTGGGGGTTTATTTTTCTCTTATCTGACTTTTTTTCATTCTGCCGCCCACCCTTCTTGGCTAGCAAGGAGGAATGGCTTCCAGCCATTGGTAAATACGCGTCGGGTGGGCTGGTCAGCGCCTATACTGATGTTGAGGCAGTAAAAGGCCAGAAAAGTCCTTGACTTATTATGGCCACCCTCTTGTAGGTCATTAATCCATACTGTTATTTAACTATAAGTACTTTGGTAGGTTGTAAGTGTTTTGCATAGACTTACATGCTTTATCCTGTTGTTTGGCTGGAGCTGTTTTACAGGTGCTTTATATAGACTCTTGCTCCACACTGTTACTTGGTTATAAGTGCTTTGCATAGGTTTTTAGCTTTATATTGTCATTTTAGTTATAAGTGTTCATTTAGATTTTGCTTTATGCTATTAGTTGGTTATAAGTGTCCTATATAGATTTTTGCTTCATATTGTTAGTTCATTACAAGTGGTTTTGCATAGATCTCCTTGTTTTACACTTGTTAAGGGGTTGAAGGTGTTTAAGGTGTCGCTATAAAAGTAGTTTTTTTGTGTTTAATTGAACTGGTGTCTGTCTCATTGGTGGGTGTCGCTGGTCCATCCCAGTCACATCGCGAATCCGGGGTTCAACAATTTGTTAACAACCGTCATCAGAGATGTGACTGGGACATCAAGACTTCAAAGAGAAACAGCTGAACTTGAATTAATGTGCAAATTAAAGTCTGTGAATGTAGGATTGACTCGAGACTATGGGTTCTTTTCCCATTACAAAATGTAATTTGACTTCTTCTTCGAGCGCTGCTCGGATGCATTCAGTAATAGGTTTCTCCGTGCCAGAGCGCCAGACTGGTCGGAAAACTTTTGTCCCAGCCTGTCAGGAGAGGGCAGGCGGCCACCGCCCCCCATGCCACCAGTGGCTATATATACGGCTGCCTCCCGACCCCTCCCCAGTTTCATTTCTTCCGCCTTGCACGTAAGATCTGGAACAGCCGCTCCTTGCGAACGCAAGCAGCCTGTCCTTCTATGAGCTTTTCACCCGACTGGGAGCACCTTTTCATGGACATAGTTCCACCACAGGAATCTTCCACCATTGGGCCAGAAGATCGCAGACCACTGCCTAACATGCCAGAGTTCAAACGCTGCTCCGAGTGCAGCAAGGCCTTCCCTCGGGACGATCCCCACGGGAAGTGCCTCAGGTGCCTAAGCAAAGACCACTTGGTCTCAGCCTGTTCCGTGTGTCTGTCCTTCAAACCTTGGACAATCAAGGAGAGGGAACAAAGGCACCGTGCCCCAGCCTCTGAACAGGCTCGGCACTCTCCGCCCGAGGCTTTGGGTTCCTGCCCGGTGCCGAGACCTAGCTCAGCACCGGAGCCAACGCGGCACAGTGCCACCGGTGGTCGTCGCAGGACAACCTCGGTGCCGACCCCAGCACCAACCCAGTGACCTGGCACCTCAGCACTGCTTGAGGTTGCCCCCGGCACCACAACCCCAGCACAGTCCGGTACCGCCAGTACAAGCCTCGCCCCAGCGCCAATCACTTTCACCTCCAGCACCGCAGGCCTGCCACAGCCCGGTGCCAACAGTGCAGATTTCACCAGCCCGGTGCCAACGGTGCAGGGTTCACCCCGGCACCGGCCACAGTCACCTTCGGCACTGCAGGCTCGGTTCAGCCTGGTACTGATGGGGCAAGAACCTTCTCAGCCAGACAACCCCCCTTCCCCTGATAAAGACTTACCTTGGGCCCGCTCAGAGTCACTCCTGGTGCCAACAACTCCGGAGTCAGTGGAGGCCGCTCAGACACTCCTCCTGCTACCCACACCACCTTCCTCGCCCCCGGTTAGAAGGCGCAAGCCGCCCTTTATTTCCAAGGCCTGGCTCCATCATGGGCACCGTCACTCCCCCTCACCACAAAGTCCCCCGTCTTCCACTCCATTGGGCCCCGGTACCGTAGGGCTATCCCCCTGGCAACATATTACTTTGCCGTCGCCAGTATTGCCCTTGGAATCACGAAGTCCTTCTCCTGCCTCAAGCCCAGAGGAAGGCCCATCGAGGGGCTCCAAGCAACCTCGGCGCCACACCTCAGCACCGTCGCCCTTCCGCTTTCATCCCCAAGAATGGGCCCCCCAGGAAACCCCTTCTCCTACGCAGTGAACACCCGGTACCACACTGTCCCCGGCACCGGGCTCCTATACCGGCAACCTGTCAGCGCACTTTGATTTGTTGCGCCATGCTACGGCCCATTTAGGGATGGAGGTCCAACCCTCCAGTCCCCCTCCAGACACCCTGTTCGGGCCGGCCTTTGCCTCAGCAGAGCCGCTGATAGTTCTGCTCCACCCAAGCATTTGGGACCTAACATCTTCCCGGTGGCAGAGTCCAAGCTCTACTGCCTGGTCTCGGGCACAGAGAGTTTTAAGTATCAGGTCCCCGAGTCTGACTTCCCTTCCCTCACCGATCACCCAGTCCCTCCTAGGGATGTGGTGCAAATGGCGCTAGGCCCGGGTGAGCCTTCTAGCGACTCCCTCCCAGCTTCTAGGGAAGCCAGGGAACTGGACCTCCTGGGCCGTAAGGTCTACTCCTCAGCCTTCCAACTCCGGGTGGCGAATAATCAGGCCCTAACCCGCATGTATTTGCTGGACATGTGGGGGAGTCAGTCTCAAAATTCCGATGCTTGCTCCCACCAGAGACCAAAGATGAGTACGACGCATTCCTAGAGGAGGGCAGAACAATCTCTCAGGACCTCCTCCTCTCGGCCCAAGAAGCGGTGGATACAGCTGCCTGCACTATGGCCTCGGCTGTGACTATTCACCGAGTGGCCTGGCTTAGGGAAGCCAGGGTGTCCCCCACTGCGCAGCAGGCAGTGCTTGACCTGTCTTTCGGGGGGGACATCTTGTTTCCTCCCGAGACCCTAACTGTGGTGGGCACTGCGCGGGACCCTAGGGGAGAGGTCAAATACCTCGGCCTCCTCCCATCAGGGCCTTTCTCCCCCCTCATAAACTTTATCGGGCGATGAGCCGCCCTCCTTTCCCCCACTTTCTTACATGACCCCAGGGGCAGAAACTTAAATTCCCCCCTCCCCACTGCCATTAGCCCATTTCTGGGGTGTTTCGAAGCCTCTTTCTTCCTTTCACAACTGCAAGGAAGGTGCCTGCCCCAACTGGCTGCCACTTCATTCCCATAACATCTGGGACACGATATGACTTCAGCGCACCATTGGAGTGGGCAGCTGATACCCCTTTCCCCCTTCCATCAGGGGGGGAACAGAGAACTTATCAGAACTAGCCCTGTCTCGACTTTGCGAACAGGGGCAAGCCAAATCTTTGCCCTGCCCTCCGGTCTCAGAGGAGACACGAGCCGCGTAACCCAAGTCCCTCTCAGCCATCGAGACATCCACCTGAGGCCCAACACCCAGATGTCTCTTCACAGTTGCTACTTTCAGGCTCTTATTGGAGAAGGGAACAAAGCCCCCCGCCCCCCAGGTACTCCTCAACTGGTGACTCCTATGCTCGTATGCAGCAAGATGGGCCCTGCCAAGGCCGAGAAGCGCATCTTATAGTAGCTCCAGCCACAACGGCAGATACTCCGGTACGCACAGACACAGGTGCTCATCCAGACATGCGGAATCCTTCCCATCTACCTGACTGTCCTACATCAGGTAGGACTCATTCTCGCTCCTGGGACAGGGAGGGACACCTCCCATTTCTAACATACCGGTCGGCACGCTGGTTAGGTCAGCCCTGCTAGGTCATCAGACACCTCTACGGTAGAAGTGACCCTCCACCACCCTAATCATCAGGTGGGAATGTGATTTGCTTTTTATCATAAGAGGTCCTATGCTCCAGGGAAGACCAAGGCAGACCTGTCCAACTCCTGCCCGCCCTGTCCCTTTACCTAAATGAAAGAAAGCTGATGATACGTAACAGCTTCCTCTCCTTCTTCCAGCACTCTCGGTTATTATCAGGACATCCTGTTATGGGAGTCCCTATCTTAGGCCCACCCTACCAAGGAAGCGGTGGTAACCCCCCACCCCCACCCCTTCACCCCAAAAGTAACAATTTAAGTTCACCTGACCTGGAATCTACCAGATGAAGGAGCTCAGGGGGGAGAAGGAAATGTCTCTCCCCCAAAGCTGTTGAACAGCAGTGGGGAAGAACCCATTTTGATCGTCCCACGCTAACGTCCACTAACACGCCCCACGCACAACCCTGCATTCCATGCATGGTGGGTCCCCTACCAGGGTGTTCATACGTGTCTCACCCTAGCTACCTCACTCCATTGATTGTTTGTACCTTGGCCTGGAGCACTGCTCCCTGGGCGTCTGGCAATTCGCTACACCTTGTTTGGGACCTGAGGCCCAAATCTGTTGGGTTATCTCCACATGATACTTGATATGGCAATTACCAAGGCCGTTTTGCTTCCCTCACTCTCTTGAGGGACCAAAAATATACATATATATATATATAAAGAGAGAGAGAGAGAGAGAGGGAAGAGATGTAAGAGAAAACCCATTTTCCGATGTGCTCAGAAATTCAGAGACCTGTATCCTCCATGGGAATGCTACCTGGAACATTTCCCAGGGTGGAGGTAATCCACCTTGACTGGTTTCTCTAAAACCCAGGGTACTCCTGCAATACCGCGGTTGACACTCCGAGAGGAGCTTCATTTCCCAGATGGTCGGGAGACCACTCCTCCTCCTGTAACCCATATCTTTTGGGGTAGTTCTGCCTTAACGTGTCCCTATCTTCGGCGCACATGTAGGTGCAGCGAGTTAAGACAATATCATGTCTGGAGGTGCCCTAGACACACAAATCTTATTCCTGATATTCGAATTCCACGAGCCCTCTGGCCATCTCGACTAAGTGGCCAAGCGGTGGCACTGCATTTGCTTCCTGCCTTCCCTTCTCCCATCCTTCACACATCCCTTGTCCTCCAGGCAGTCTTCCAGGTGCTAGAATCCTGAAGAGAATGTAAGGCCCAATAGGCCAGCTCCCTCTGTGAGCCCTCGCGCTTACCAAGGTACTTAGAGGTACCAAACCAACACCATCGCCTAAGGCCACCATGTAATCTGAAGTGCCCTTCCAGCGGTATCATCCGGGTTCTTACACTATACACGAGAAGTTTGCGCTTTGCACGCTTAACCTAAGGACCTTTGGCCCAACATGCCAGGTGCTACTCATCGCACCACCTTCGGCTTTCTGTTTTTCATCGTACTAGTATGAAGTTTCTTCTAGACCATTCTTGATTCAACTCAGCAGTCCTTATTCCCTCGTGCTGCTACGTACTTTAATTCTTACACCCTTCGGACAAGTACCTTAAGGTCCCGTCCACGGCCAGTTCAAAGGATAACGTTCATCCCTTCTATGGCTATCTGCGTAGGCTGCAGCTGTCATGACTAGCCCGTATCTCCTTGGCTTCTGGCACTTCTATTGTAAGTCCATGCTGGAGGTCCCCTATGGCCAGTCTTTTACCCTCTGGCTTTCATACCTTATGCTATACCCCTAGGTACAGCAATTAATGCATTCCCTCCACGTTAGTCGTGTTGCATTGATTCAACTTTCCTTTAAGGTGATGTTAGTCCATTCAGCCCACGCACGCTCGCCTCGGCTGGACTGGACCTACCCCCTGCTTTGGGCTGGCCCCAGAGTTGTTGGTTCTCCTTCACCAGGCCAAGAACCTAGCTGGCCTCTTGGCTCCTGTTAGAACCTCGTTCGCTGGGCTTCTTCCCTTCTGGGGTGGTTTGCTGTGCTGTAGGCGGAAGAGCCAACTCCACCCGCTGTCCGTCAGCATGGCTAGTAGTCACCTATTACTGAATGCATCTGAGCAGCGCTCAAAGAACGGTGGGTTACTCACCAGTAACCATCCTTCTTCAAGATGGGCTGCTTGGATCCATTCAGGTCCCTCCTTTCCATCCCTGCATCTGGAGCTGGCGACTCCGAGGAACTGGGGAGGGGTCGGGAGGCAGCCATATATATAGCCACTGGTGTCGTGGGGGCGGTGGCTGCCTGCCCTCTCCTGACAGGCTAGGACAAAAGTTTTCCAACCAATCCAGCGCTCCGGCACAGAGACACCTACTACTGAATGCATCCAAGCAGCCCATCTCTAAGAAGGATAGTTACTGGCGAGTAACCCACCGTTCAGCCTTCCCAGGGTTTCAACCTAACAACTGCTCTGACTTGCTGTTACTGTATGACCTGATCCTATGTTTTGCACTCCCTTGCATTTATTTTCATTCCATTCTGTAAGTTCACCCATCTTCGAAGCATCTGATGAAGTTGGATCATCTCCCATGAAAGCTCATGTGAAAAATAAATCTGTTAATCTTTAAGTGCCACACGACTCCTTGGTTTTTTTCATAGACTAAGGCCAGCGGGAACCACATGGTCATCTAGTGTGAACCCCTGCACAATGCAGGGTATTGGACTGGATCTTCCCTCCAACCTTCCCCACTGGACCTGGGATAGAGCCCAGCACTTGGCGGAGCTACTGCCAGCCTCAAATCTGCAGAGAACCCACTATGAAACCTGCAAGTGACCCATGCCCCACACTGCAGAGAAGGTGAAAAGCTCGGCCAATCTGCGCTGCGGAAATTTCCCTCCTAACCTCAAATCTGGCACTTCACTCAATTAGACCCTGAGCATGTGGACAAATCTCACTGGCCAGACACACGGGAAAGAATTTGCTATAGTTACCAAGAGCCCTCCCCACCTAGTGGTCCATCTCCATCAGGATGGGAGACTTGCAGTGAGCGGTCACAGATCAGCTATGTGACAACATGGACCGTCCCATCACATCATCCACCACAAACTCATCAAGCTCAGTCTTGAAGCCAGTTAGGTTTTTGCCCCACCCCACCCCCAACTCCCCTACACACAACACATCATCCAGGCCCTTGCATCCCAGACCCTGAACTCGCTGCCCTGCAGTCCAGCGCCAACTCTCCTTCTGCCTTCTGGGACTCAGATGGGGCAGCTTCCTGTTCAGAGCCTCCTGGAAGCAGCTGGAATGCTCCTAGGATGCCCTTTCCATCCAGGCCACATTTGGGCTGAGGCAGGCATCCACTATGCCATGCTGGATGCAGGGAAGCTGATTTGGAAGCCAGATTCGAACAGGATGAAGAGCATCTCCTCCAGCGTCCCCCACATCCCAGTCCTGCTCTGCCACTCCAAAGCTTCTCCCACTCGAGTGCGGGTCTTGCACATACAGCCCCAACCGGAAGCGAAAGCCCCTCATCCTGTTGGAGCCTGGCTGTGCTTCAGCTTCAGAGCAGCAGCTCTCACAGGGTCCCAGGCCTGAGGAGAAGAGACATCGAGTGATCCCCTCTTTGCCAGAAGATGAGCTTTCCCCCTGGTGATCGGAGAGAGCCTTGCCCATGGAATCCACATCAGTGCAGATGGGAAAGACAGCCTTTTGTTCATGGTGAGGAGATTTTCTGCCTTTTGAGCCAGCTTCATAGCAGATCGCTGGGCCTGTGTTCCAGCAGGAGCTCATTGATTCTGTTTCTGTTCCATCTCAACCTTTATTGACACCCCATAGCCCGGTGATAAGGCAAAGGATTGTCCACACAGTCAGAGCCTCCCAGATATGCCTGACACACAGTACCACTGTCAGAGGCTGGCATTGCCGCGCACTGCTTGTCCTCATGGCCCCATTAGACATTATTGCAGGGACACGACCAGCAGGTGGGTCCAGGTCTGCAGAGCCTGGCAGCCAAGCCAAGTGCCAATCAATGATTGGGCCTGCACTGGCACCACCCCATATTGACTACAGCCATGGGTGGGACCCACGAAATAATCAGACTGGTTCTGCAGGAATTCTAATTACCCCAGCTAACAAAGAGGGCAGCAGCAGCAGTTGGGTAGCTGAGCCAGTTGCAAGAAATCCATGCAAAGGCCGAAAGTAAAAAAAAAAAAAGCAAGGAGTCTTGCAACACTTAAAGATTAACAGATTTATTTATTGCATGAGCTTTCGTGGGAGAAAATCCCACTTCGTCAGACACTTTGAAGAGGGGGAATTTACAGAATTGGATGAGAATACATGCAAAAGCTGGGGTTTGTGCCCAGGTGGACGGCTGGGCATAGAGTCTGGGTACTGTCAGCAACCCCTAAACTGCTCTTTACTCTTTGTACTAACCACAGGGGTGGCAGGCCCTGTTGTGAGGGGCGTCATTCTTGCCTGGACCCAAAGGCAGGATATGGCCCAGCCTCCCAGGCCTCTGAGAATCAGGTTTAATAAGGGAAATGCTGAGTGTGGATGCCCACAGCTGAGAGAATGGTGCAGCCAGGACCTTCCCCACAGAAGTGCATCGGGGATCCTGTCCTGCAGAGGCTTGTGCAGATGCTGCCTCTCCTGCCCCCCAACATCAGTCTCCAGGACTCGGTCACTCCTCAGCCCCTCCAGGAAGTTTGCCCCATTAGAGCCAACAGTGACAAGGCCGACACCCACCAGCTCACTTCATACATGCCAGTGTGCCATGGTCAGATGTGAACAGCAGAAGGGCTAATCCCGACAATGCTGCTTTAGCAGCTCATATCAGAGATCACCTCTGAGCCCTACAGTGCTCTTCACAGCAGTTTGCAATTAGGGAAAAATGGAGACACGACCATAGTAACCACTCTCCTTTTCCAGAAAGCAGAATTAACCAGAAAGCAGGTAAGGGAGGTACCCAACAGATAAGGAAACTGAGGCAGGAGCAGTGACTTGCTTAAGGTCCCACAGCAAGTCAGCAGCAGAGCTAGAAACAGGACCTAAACATGCTTCTCTGACCCCTCCCAGGAAGAAAAAACTGCTATATAAGCATGGGTTTTGTTCCAGGAGCAAGCAGTTACTCTACAGCCAGACACAGGCAGCAGAGGAGGCATCAACCCCCGGTATTCAGGAACAGAGAGACATCGTCTATCTCAAGCACTTCCTCACCAAAGACTAACTGGCCCTTTCTGACACAGTCTTGATCATCTGATTCCCAGGGACATCGGAGGCGTGTGCCAGCTGCGAGCCTGGTACAAAGCTCTGCTGCAGCGCAGCTCAATGGTTGAATTTTTCGATTAAATATGGCCTCTCCCCTCCCCCAAAAATGCTGAAACATCCAAACTAAAACTTACTCCAGAAATGCATCAGTTTCAATGAAACAATCACTGGGAAACTTCCTTGGGCCCAGGTGGGATCTTCAATCAAAGTGAAAGAAGGCAGCCAACAGGCAGGACCCAATGCACTTGCTACATCTATGGGAGGCAGATTCAAGCTTCTGGTCTCAATCAGGCTAAGCAAAGACTTGACCCTAGGTCTCCCACCACTCCCTGAGCTGCCCAAACTATTTGAGCCACTCACTCTTTTTCAAGGAAAAATGTCAAATTTTGACTTTTTTCCCCAAACACAATTCTTGTTTCTGACCAGTCCTGTTACTCAGAAACATGATGGCCAAGAAACCCTGTCTGCGGAGGCTCGGGGCTCTTTTTGCTAATGATGCAGTGGAAAAAAAAAAAAAAAAGGCCTCTTGAAAGCAAATCTGCAGCTGTCTCTGGTGTTCCCTGGACTTCAACGGCTAAGGTGCATCTGCCTGTGAGCGGGGTTTCTGTTGCTGAATTGCTCAGCTGGTCCCTGGGCTTAATCCCCACCTTGACCTGGGTCATCACTAGCAGCCACAGCCTCTAGGCACTTGTGAGACCAAATACACTGTAATGCAGTGAATGCTGGCAAACGGGTCGCACTAAGAAAGTTACAAAACCACAAGCAGCCACATGTATAATTAAAGAACCACAGCAGCAGGCCTGGCCCTGCTAGGTTGGCTGGTATTTCACAGCCCCCATGCCACTAATTAGTGAGTGTCTTCATTTCTTGGTGCATTTCCATGACATAACCCCTCATGAAGCTCTGTCCTGCTCAGCTCCTCATTAAGAACAACACGCAAGGGGACAGCATGTCGGCTCACTCCCACCCTTTGAGGGACTCATGGGGAAACATCTCAGGGAAGAGATTCAGCATGACATATGGGGGAGTTGATTATTTCATACAGGTGAGCTGCCAAGGATAAATGAATTGGGTGCATGCCCTAGCTCTGCTGAGGGAGGCCTGAAACATCCCCTAGCTTATTTTTACTCATGGAAATATCAGTAATATTGAATCTTGTCTCCCTTATTTTTGCTAGAGATCTCCCTGGAGGACCAGAGCAGCAAGGGAACTGCCACAGTGCTCAGTTGTGGAGCTCAAACCTTTTGCAAAAGTTTGTCTCCCAAGAGTTTGTTGTGTATTGGACACAAACGGGGGGGGGGGGGAGTGGAAAAGCCAGAACAAGCAAGACCTGCAACTTCCTTGCAGAATGAAAAACCAGCCTTAAAAAACTTCAAACACCTGCCAACCCAGCAAGACAAAGCAGCCTCCCCCACTTTCCCTGCTCTCAGTCCTGTACAGGCTCCATTAAACTGGAAGGAGCCCTGGAGCAGGAAGGATATGCTGCCACCAGCACCCACACCATGCACAGACTAGGGGTGCAAAGCAGGGGAGACAAAATCTTTGTCTGCAAAGAGACTCCCTGAAGGGCTGTTCAGGGAGTTGTGCTCTCTACCCTAAGCAGTGCTGCCCCTGGCACAGCCCCAGGGGCTACCTCGCCGGGTGTGGGAGGATGACTCACAAGCAGGCACCCTTCCTGCAGAAGCAGAATTGACCATGATGACCAGGGGATACTAGGCATTGAGCTGCTGGAGTGAAGACACAGAACTGGCACCTTTCTGGTGTGACTACCAAAGTCCCTCTGGCACAGGTGTCTGGGGAATGATTCATTGCAGCAAGGCAGGGCAAGGACAGGTGCCACTTACATTGAGGCATGGGACACAGCTGGGTGCTTTGGGAGACCCAAAGAACCAGGGGATTCTGCACCCGTCCTGGAAGGAGACCAAAGGAGGCTGACTTTGGGCAGGGCAGGGCAGGAAGCAGGTGCTCTTCCAAGGGCTGGCTTGTCTCATTCCACAAAGATGTGAGTGTGCAGGTGCCAAGTGCCTCCCGCAGGGGCATAGCCCCAGGCATGTTTCCAGGGAGGCTGATGTGGGAGGTGAAAGAAATGGCCCTTAATGTGCTGCAGGCAATCGATCGATTTCCTGTCCATTTCAGACACAGACTAGCTGACGAAACCCTGGGAGTGATCGATGTACTAAGCACATACTGCCTGGGAAGCCTGGCCTCAGGTGGCTTTTAGGAAAGATCAATTCAGGGCTGGGGGCAAAATCAAGGTTGATTCTTTCAGGATAACTCTCCCCTCTAATCCTGGCCTCCTGCCCTGGGACAGAAGAGAGGCTGGGAGCTGGGTCCAGTGTAGGCAGGAGGCTGCATCATGCTGTGGTGCTCTGTGCAGTCCTGTTCTCAGCCATCCCAGCACGAAGAGATGGAAAAGGGCCCCATCAGTTCCTGTCTCTGAGTCATCCCTTCTCAGTCTACATCTGCCCCATGGGAACAGGAACCAGTGTCCCACGACCTCACCAGGTGCTCATGCTTCATGCTCTGGCTGCTGGAGCCAGCGTCAACAGACCCCTGCTGAGAGCTCCCACATGCACCTCTGTCAGGCGCCCCTGGGTCCCATGCTAGCTCTGTGGGCAGTGTCACTCCCTAGCAGTAGGTCCTCACTTCTGCCACAAGGGGGGGCATGGACCTGAACCCTGGTAGAGGCACCCTGCACAAAATAATAAAAGAATCCTTCCCAGAGCAGCTGCCTTGATCTCCTCCCCAACCCCCAAACCCCGCCCTGGCCATAGGCACCCGCCTCAACTTCCAGCACCTGCACTAGGCCCCTCCAGACCTGAGCATGACCAGGCAAGTGGGGAGGTTCTTGGCTGCTTGTGGGCCCTGCCTGGCCAGGCCAGGTTCCTGACAGCCTGCAGGGAGCTCTCTCCTTTGTGCCACATGACCCTGACAAACCAAGGCTCCAGGCTGTGGGGACACTTTCTCATGAACTGCCTGCCAAGGATTCCCTGCTAGATGAACCTATTGTCTGATGCAATCAGTCAGTTCTGATTGTGGCTTGGCAACCTCTCTTGAGCTGTGATCCCTTTTTCCATAGTGGGTGGGCCCCAGGACTCCCCGTGTAGCTAGCGAGGATCAGCTTGCCCTCTGGTTGCCACCCAAATCCCTTGTTTACAAGGCCCCTGTTAGTCACAACCCACAGCCCAATACTCTCTGTACTCAACAGTCCTTACAGATGCCAGGTAGCCTCCCTCCCCGTCACCCTATGCTAACAGTCTTGCACCTCTGAAACCACCAGCCTCACACAAAAGGCATTAGTGGTTTGTATTTCTATAGCCCTTCCCACCCTGAAGGAACTTGAGCTGTGTTATGGACTGTACATGTTGTGACTACTGCCTCAGCCTCCACCACTGAAATCCAGCCACCTGGAGTGTGGAGCACTACACAACAGCTGAGGTGGCAGGTGAACAATCCCTGCTTAAGCTGAAATTGCACAGGGAATGTAGGAAGGCAGAAAGGAAGGGCCCAAGCTGGAATTTGGCCAGGGCACTAAGACTGTTGATCCTGATCATCCCACAAGGGCCATCAGAAGGTGCAGCCACTGCCACCTGAGCAGAATTCATGCAGTCTGGAACCAGGACACGTCCCCAGGGAGCTGCTGATCTCTGCCAGGCAGACATGTCCACCAGCAGTTTTCATTTCATCTGGGCTCCTGCAGCAAGCAGGTCATTGCTGCTGAGGAACTTGCACCAATTCCCTGCATACCCTGAATTGTCAGTTACAAGACAGCCTGTTCTCACTGCTGCAGGAAAGACCAAAACACACAACACATGTATGGCCCCTGTCCTGGACAGTGCAGGGACAGACAACCGGCCTGGCAGCACATGCAGGTAAGTGTGGGCTGGCACACAGGGTTACTGCAGACCCCAGCAGCTTCTGTTCACAGGAGAAAGATAGTGGTCCTGAGAGACCAAATCTCAGAGTGGTGAGTTTTCTGATACATTTACTCCAGTGCAGAACTGTGCTCTGGAACCTGAGCCTCCTTTACACGTCAAGCCAGTGTGGCTGGGAGGACAACTTTCAGAGCAGGAAGCAAGTGCAGCTGATGTAGTGCTGTCTGTCTGAGTCTGCAGACATCCTGAAACAACACATCCCATTCATCTTAAATAGGCGCTGACCTTGAAATCTGATGATTACATTCCAAAATCAATACTGTTAACTAATGCACTGTTGTGCACCTTAGGAAAACATTCAGATGAAATTATTATACCACAATCCAAACCACCATCCACAAGACCCAGTGCCTACACCCAGCTATCCCCGATCCCTAGGTTCCTCATCTCAGCCCAGCCCAACATCTCAGAGGCAGCTACACATTATCAGTTCAAAACATCAACCACTCACTGGAAAGGGAAACTTAGATAAGCCAAAGCTAATATTCACGTAACTCTGGGAGAAGTGTATTGGCTGCATTATTCCTGTTCATATGTCAGTTATTAAAACATTCTCCATTGTATTTCACTGACACGGTGCTGATGCCGCAGTCTGTGACCAGTAAGAGGCATAAAGAAGCACTCACATAACCCATAATGCCCCAGGATATGCACATTACCCAAGATAATGAACTCCCATTACCTATAAAGCCCAGAGACTTCACATTACCCAACGATGTCCAGGGAATGCACATCATCCACTGTGCCAAGCTATAACCGTTTCCAACAATTCCCAAGGAATGCACACGTTATCCAGCATGCAAGGCTGTAACGTTTCCCACAATGCTCAGAAAATACACACACATTTCCCACCATGCCCAGGGAACATACATTACCCACCATGCCACGATATAACCATTTCCCACAATGCTCAGGGAACGCCACACTTTCCCATCATGCCAAGGGAACACATTACCCATCATGCCAGGCTATAACCTTTTCTCACCATGTCCAGGGAATGCACACCCATTACCCACAATGCTAGGCTAAAGCTTTTCCATGCTAACCATTGAAAACGTGGCCTCCTGGAGGCGAGTAACTGTCCCTGGTGCTGAACGTGCAGCTGTCGTCACCCATGTTCCTGGCAGGTCTGAACGTCATAAACAGACTGACTGTACATTGAATCCAACCCTTCCCTACCCCACCCCCAATTCCTTCCCGACTGCCCAGCCCTGACCAGGGGTCTAGCAAGGGAAGGCCTGACTGGCTCAGATGCAGTGATCTCATCCCCTCCAGGCCAAATGGTTACACAATTCGCACTCCAAACCCAACCCATTGTAAGTTCACAAACAAACAAATGGCTGATGCTATTCTCCTCCCCACCAACAACCAAGAGGTGCAAGGCTCAAAAATCAAGGGCCAAGCCCCTGGCTCAGCTAGTTCTCATCTACTGTCATCTCCATCCATCCCAGTTTGTGCCACCTGCCTGGCCATCTAGACCAGCGGTTCCCAGCCTCTTTGGCTCAAGGGTCATGGATACCATTTTTACAGCCCTGAAGGGCCACCAGCATACAAACTCCTCCTCCCACCCCCAAGCAGGCTGTCTCCTCATTGATCTCCCATCTCCCTGGCTGCAGCAGGGAAACCACATGCATCCTGTAGCCCTGTGTGCTCCACCTGAGTCCCCACAGCATCGATTCCTGTCCGCAGTCATGGGCACAGAAGATCATCACTCCCCTCCCTCCGGCTCAAGTGAGGACCCCAGCACCCAGGGACCAAGGCCAAAGTGCTTTGCCATGCTCTCTGCTACAGCCAGAGGGAGGGGAGCACTGGTCTCCCACCTTTGTGGCTGCAGCAAGGAGCTAGCACAGGTCTTTCAGCTCCACAAAGTGTACTCCACCTTGGTTAGGGTTACTAGATGTCAGGCAAAAGGAAGACGTCCTTTTTACCTTCATGTCTTCTGTCCAGCAGGCATTTTAAAAATACATGATTTTGTCTGGCTTTTACTTACAGGGATTAAAGTATGCTGGAATGCCCCAGAACACCCTATTTTTAGGGGGGAAGCACTCCAGGGCCCCCTACAACCAGAAGAATATTATATGAATACTACATTTTCTCCACATGTCCTCCAATGTCCTCCTTTTCCTACTTCCCTGTCCTCCTTTCCATGCTTTGGTATCTGGTAACCCTAACCTTGGTCCTCACACAGGGCTACCTTCTGCAGCCAAAAGGAAAAAAGCCACTTTGAAAGCCCCCTTGGGCCACTTCTGGCCCCCAGGCTATGGGTTGGGAAGCACTAATTTAGACCATTTGCAGAGTTTTCTGGTGCACCCAGCCTGTCAGGAATATGTCTGGTTGTTAGAGCCAGGGAATTCCTCTGCTCTCCCCTTGATTCTGAACTTGTCCCTGGAAAATCCAAGGCTGTGGATATGTCCCAGGTCACAACCTTTCCCAAATTCACCAAGAGCCAACCACAACACTGAGCAAGGGAGCAGCAGAGCTGTTATATGCTGATTGGAAAGGAGTGAAACTGCTATGAAATTAGATCTCATTTGGGTAATTAAAGTGAAGGTGGCAGTTTTTCCCCAGGCTGTGTCTTCTCACAGAATGAGGAATGCACAGAAACCTGCTGGCTGCTTCTCAGCTTGCCATGAACTCCTGCAAACACCTACCACCCTGGCTGCTGGGGGTGCCATGCTGGCCATGCCAGTGACTCACTCCATCAGAATCCCCTGATGAGGACTGTGCCAGTGTGAGAAGCCTGGAGTCCAGGGAGCCCATCCAGCTCATCTGTAATGGGGCAGACAAAAATGGGAAGCAACCCAGGGCCCAGGATAACCTGTGTAATGAACACTGTGCTACTGACTACATAATCCTGCAGAGCCTCATCTGGCATCCTGCCCATCAGCTACAAAAGACAGGCCTCTGCCCCAGGGCTGAAGAAGAGGGGACTTCTACCTTTTTTGAGCCCTTGCCCCCCACCCCCACCCCCGGTAGAGCTGGTGGAGAACTCCCTGGTCTTTTCTCCTCTCCAGACCAGATGATCTCCTGCACGTATCCTTTTTCTGGTGACTGGCACAGCCTTAATCATGGTCCCTGCCTCCTGGCACTTCCTCTCCTCTTTCTTACAAAGAATAAAGGCAGGACCACAGAAGTTGGAATCCTGGCTGCTGCTGGGTGGGGGTGTTTTTAATGGTATGTTTCTATTCAAACTGAAATAAAAATCCTGGAGCCATTTCCCTGGGCCTTTGTTTTGGGCCTGGTTTGAGCAGACACAGCCCTCTGGCTGCAGAGAGTAGGGTTTACAGCAGAGTGAGTGACCTCTGGATATCCTCTCTCTGGACATTTCTTGCTCTGCACCTTGCAGCTTGTTGCTGTTTGCATCTGGAGCAGATCCAGGCCTGACAGCCCCTGCAACACTACTGGAGGGGAGGTGGGAACAGAGTGGGAGGAGGGAATTTCTCAGCAACTGGATCAGAAAGGGGTTTTGCCTGTTCAAATCTGCCTGTCAGTGAAGCAAGAGCAACTGGCTGTGCTATGGGAGATTCGCCTCCAGCCTCTTCCAATGCCACACGTCTCCACAGGCTGTGCAGTCACTGAGGGCTTCACCACTCTGCCAACAGGGCTTCACCAGCATACACACACACACACTGACTGGCAGGAGCTTCTGCGCCACCGTGGACCAAGAGTCACTGCCCAGCCTCTACAACAGAGGATGAGCTTTCAGAC
Source organism: Podocnemis expansa (assembly GCA_007922195.1). Taxonomy (NCBI): domain Eukaryota; kingdom Metazoa; phylum Chordata; order Testudines; family Podocnemididae; genus Podocnemis; species Podocnemis expansa. Next base: position 29,414,431 of record ML681997.1, read on the forward strand.
CTGGGTGTCCTCTGGCAGAAGCTGCCAAGATGGCTCTGCCTTGACAGAGGGGGGCAGAGTGCACAAGGAATGCCAGGCAGAGATGTCCCTAGAGGGGCGCCTAGGGGTGTGGGGCACAGGGCGAATCGCCCTCCGCAGGGCCCCACCCCACCCCCACACTGGGTGGGGGCTGGCCAGGCCAGGGGAGGAGCACACCCCTGCACTGCTCCCCCCCATGCTGGGGTCCAGGTGAGTGGGCAAAAGGACGGTCCGCCACCGCAGCACTGCCGGTGTACCCCCCACCATGCGCACTGCTCTGGGCTCCCTGCCAGAGCACCAGGGAGGAGGTGGGGGGGCAGCGGTACCAGCTCCGTGCTGCCTCCCGCCCCCTCCCCGCTGCTCCAGCATGGCGCCCGGTCCGGGCCACGGGTGGGGGGGGGGGGGGCAGCAACAGCGCTGTGGCAGCAGACCAGCCTTTTGCCCGCTCGCCTGGTCCCCAGCATGGGGGGGGCAGCCGCACGCGGCCCCCAAAAGCGTGGGGCCTAGGGCAGCTGCCCCTTCTGCCCCCCCCCAGGATGGCCTTGATTTTATATATTAGTTTAGGCTGTGATTCATCTGTTTAATTCAAATCAAATCCAATCACAGGGCTGGAAGGGACCTTGTGAGATCATCAAGTCCAACCCCCTGGGAATTGAACCCAGGACCTTCTGCATGTTAAGCAGAGGTGCTAACCACTACACTATGCCAGGTTCCCTTCAGTGACTGTGAAAGGCAGAGCAGAGACATGCAGTGCTGAGCAGGATGCCTAACAAGATGATGAGCTGGGATAATCCACCCCACCACATGACCGATCCCTACCAATGAGCCTTCCCAGGACCTATGGGCAAAGTACCCAGCAGAAACATGGCAACAGCCACATGAAACTGACTAGAAACACAGGAAAACTGACTAGCCCAGCTGCATCCAACATTTCCCTGGAATAAATAGGGACTAATCAATTCTAAAGGAAGTAGCATGACCCTGTGGGCAGGCAGGCAGCTTGTGAGACAGCTTCAGGTCCCTGTTCTATCACAGCCTTCTGTGTGCTCCTGGTCAAGTCCCTTAGTCTCTCTGGGCCTGAACCCTCGATCTGTACAATGGGGGATGCTAGCCCTGCCCTGCTGCACAGAGCATGCAAAGACAAACTGGTTAGTGACTGTGAGGTTCTTCAGTACTGTGCCAGTGAGGGCCCAATCAGGGTCACAGACAGAAAGATGAAAGGATCCAAGCTGTCTCCAGTGACACATTAGGGCCAAAGCCCAAGGGTGGGGGAATTATCAGCATTTGGTCCAGTGACAGGTTAGCTCCGCTCTTCCCGTGCTGTCAGTCAGATGTAACTCCCACCTCCTCCACATGCAGGCCAGGGCAAGGGAGAAGAAGGATCATGGGTGGAGTCACTCTGATGCTGTCCTGGGCTAGAATCGCTGTGCTCTCCCCACATGGTGTGTTTACAGCGTGGCTTGGGGGCCAGCCCATGGCTGTCCCAGTAGCTGTCCCCCAGTAGCATGTCCCTGCCAGCTGCAGCATACACAGTTAGCACAGGGCGCAGACACCACCCCAAGATTTTCCAATGTGGAAAGGCCAAGACTGCCACTGCCCCACTCAGCCGGTAAAGAAAACAGCGCCCACATCTCTCAGAACATGTCTTCTAAACAACCTCCTCTAAATGAGCCATGAAATGTGCCTCCCCTGTGTCTAAGCTTGGCACTGCACCATGGGAGGGGTGCTGCAGAGACCATCTGACTTCTGGGATTCGGGCAAGCTGCATAGTGCCCTGGGACTTGGCGCAGGGCAGGTGTATGCTGCTGCTTTGAGTTCCTGATTGGCTACTCTGCTGCCTGCTGGAGGGGGTGGAAATTAAGGCTCTGTTATGCTGCACAGGAGTCACTCCTCCATGCATTGAGACCTGAAATAACCAGCAGGGCACCTAAGGCTGAGGAGAGGCTTTTTTCTGTGTTTACATCTAAATAAATAAATACATTTGTTACCATTTAAAAAGCCTCCTGCTTCTGGGCTAAGGAAAACCCAGGCCCTTTTCTCTGGGTCATTTTACCGTGAACCGTGTGTGTGAGCAAACACAACCACACAAAACGACTGCTCTGCAGCACCAGATGGCAATGAAATTCAGCAACAGGTGCTGGGAGGCAACCTGTAAGCAGAACCATGCCACTAACTAACCAACCTAGGCCCAGCCTGGCACCTTCAGACAAAGCTGGGCTCAGTTCAATTCTTCTGATTTACCGGGGGGGTCATGCTGGCTTTTTTGTGGGGTGCTTCAAGGTGGGTTTCACTTGGAAGATGGGGCTCTGGACCCCATGAGTCAACATGGGCCCACATTCCCTTTTGGCCTTGCAACCTGGGATTGCGAACATTCAAACCAAACTGGGACCCAGGAGGCAGTAATGGAATCTGTTTTCTAGTGGTGTTAAAAGGGATGGTACTCTATTGAAAACCTGCCACAGCACTGCCCCACTGACAGTGCAAAGCAGTCCTTGGGAAGGCCCTACACATACACAAACAAACGACCATCCCGCCTCCCCCACACACAGAGCAGCCCCTCCCACCCTACACACACATACACACCAGCCCCTCCACTCTACACACACAGCGGACCCCCAACCCTACACACACACACACACACACACACACAGAGCAGACCCCCAACCGTACACACACTCCTCCTGCTCTACACGTGCCCACAGCACCCTCCCCTACAAAACACACAACCAACATTCAGTGGCTCCCTCTGGCACAGTTGCCCCAGTCTTTTCCTCTTACAATGCCTACTATGTGATACCCTCTAGGCAACAGGTGGGATTGGGCCCTGCCATACCAGGTGCTGCCCATACCATGAGTGAGATGGAGATCCCACCATGCCAGATGCAGCCCAGACCCCCAACCAAATCAAGCCCACACCCCCATGGACTGTTTGGGGCTCAGACACCTGCAGAGAGATCATGGGAAGCATATCAGGTCCCAGGATGCCCCATCCTGGGCCCCCAAACACTCCTCCCACTGCACAGACAGGGAAATGCCATGCATAGTGCTGGCCCCCACATGCCCAGGGGTCTCCATGCACTGCCTGATTCCTTCAGGTCAATGCCTCAGTCTTCCCCAGCATGCCCTCCCTGGGGCCAGTCCAGGGTCTGCCCCCACAATGGGCTGGAGCTGGGGGGGCTGTTGGGAGTGGCAAGAGCTAGCCGCCACAAGTTCTTTGGTCCACCTGCCTGAGCCAGAGAGGAGATGCCAACAGGTGCTGCAGAATTGTTTCTGGTCACTACAACTACTGGGAAGCATGAAATTGGGTACGGGGAGGGAAGAAGCTGCCAGGGTTCCCCAGGAGCTTCACTCTCAAGCTGCAGCACGAGCTTGGCTGATGTCAACGAGTGCAATGTCCCTGACACACCCAGCCACCCAAGGAAGCCTTAAGTCTGGCCAGCCCCAACTCACACTTGGCCTACATCTGACCTATCTCTGCACCTCCCAGACACAGCCCAGGTGACCTGCCAGGCTGGGCACCGCCATTTGCTGCATAGGTCGGACTGAGATCAAGAGTTCAGCTGACTCCACAGGCCCAAACCAGACCTGCAGGGGGACCATGAGGAGCCCAGCACCAGATGAAGCAGGGCCCATGGCAGGGGTGTTTGACGCAGCTCCACTCACAACCGCTGGTAGAGAGACTGGTAGAATCCTGCCAGGAGACTCCTGTCCCATGCTGCCGAGCTCTGCCCACAGGCACAAGACTCCCCTTGGGCCAGAAACTCCCTGACGGAGACCCCCTCCCCAAGTCCCATATGGGAGAAGAGGGACCCCCAGCAACTTCTGAGGAAGCTCCCGCCTCACCAGTGCCCAGCAGTGTACACCAAACAATGTACTCCTGGCCCAGGATTCCCCTCAGATCCACCAGAAAGAGGGAGGTGTGCAGCCCCAACCCCATTACTATCACGACTGCAGGAGCTATTTGGCTGCTATGCAATTGGGAAGCAACTTTGTCCCCAGCAAACTAAGAAAACTGGGTGAAGGGCTCTGCGTGGCCCCATCCGCACAGACACCGGATAATTTACTCACACAGCACCATCACCATACTACAGATGGGGAAACTGAGGCACAGAAAGGTGAAAGAACCTGCCCAAGGACATATAGTAGGTCAATGGCAGAGCAGGGAACAGGCCCATGGCCCCAGTCCAGAGCTCCACACAGTTCTCCATTGCCCTGCCAACTTCAGACACATCTCAGCCTCTATCAGACATTGCCTGATCTCGTCTCTCAGAAGAGTAATTCCTTCCCACTGCTCAGCACAGCAGCTAGTACTAGGGCCTGGGAAGCAAGAAACCTGAGCCAATTTCCAGTACTGACCACTGCTGGCCCACAGGACCAGGCCCTCCCCTCCTCCTGTGCCTCCATCCAGCTGGAAAATGAGAGCAGATAACACCAACCTCTCTGCCAGGCGCCACTCACTCTCAGCCCCAAGTTCGAGAGCCCCAGAATCCAGATCCAGCAGAGTGTCTCTCTCTCTCCTGTGTGGAGGCCACAGGTGCAGCTGATGCGATTGCTGCATGTGGGAGAATCTCTTCCTCGGCACCAAGGATTGTGGTATCTGAGCACCTCACTAACAGATTTAACCTCCCCCACTGGATACACGGCAATTAAGGAGAAAGGCTAAGGGATGTGCCCAATGTTACTCTGGAAGGCTGTGGCAGTGCTGAAGGTTTTCCAAGTCCCAGTTCATGCCCCAGCCAATGGGCAACCTTTCCTTCCCCTCTGCCAAGGCCCAGCCAGGGCCTCCTCCAGGCCAGGTTGGGGGTACAGGGTTAATGCCTTGGGCAGCTACCCCTTGGCGCAGAGACAAAGACACACCAGCACCACCTTGTGGCTGCCTGGTCTGACCCTACAGGGCTGGGCGGGGCTGACATGCAGCTGTGGGGGCACCAGGTAACTCACCCCTGAGCTGAGCCTGGCTTCTCACCATAAGAAACACTGCCCTGAACGGCACATGCTGACCACCTCCTGCCCACTTCATATGCTAGCTCCAGCTACACTGGCAGCTTCACCTCTCCCAGGGACAATGCCCCTTTCACACCCCACTCCAGCTCAGGATGGCGGATGGGCGCCTGGCACCCAGAGCGCCTGGATCATGGCCAGGGAGTCATCTGAATGGCCCCATTGTCAGTTGAAGGCAACAATGCTCCCTGGCCATGGGACCGAGCGACAGAGCCACGCACCCGGCTCACACATCCAGGGTCAGGCTCTAGCTACAAACCTGCCCTAGAATCACCATCCAACCCCTCTCTTCACAGCAGCCCCCACTCCATGCAGGTCGCTGAGGGGTCCAGAAGCAGACATGTGTCTACCACAGATCCCTGAGTGTCCATGGATGCTGGGAGCTGCAAAGCCCTGGCCGGAGACCTGGCCCCTGCACCAAGGGCTCATGGGCTCCATCAGTGCAGACCAGTAGAGCCCTGCAAATATGCAACTATCCATGGATATGTGCATTATATCCACATCCACAGATACAACACATATCCACAGACCATTTCTTGTGGATGCAGATCAGATACAGATCCACGTATTTGTATCCATGGAGGGCTCTACAGACCAGGTTCCTCAGACCCACGCACTGTGAGAGCCTGGCTGGTGGCACCACAAGGACTGCTGGGCCAGAGTACAGAGGAAAGGACTGGCTGAGGGGCAGTGTCCCCTGGGAGGGGCTGTGGAGAGATGATGGACTCTAGTCTGAGGAGCATTAGAAGTCGGCCAGGAGCCTGCAGGTCAGAAGTGAGAGGTAGCAGCTGAGCTGTGCAAATACCTTACCCCAGTGAACAAATCAAAGCCAGTGCTGAAGATTGAACCCAACCCAGCCTTGCGACCTCAGCCATGGGCCGCCTGGCTACAGCCCGGCTCCCATTAGCCACTGGGGAGCCCAGTCAGGTACAGCAACCTTCCATCCCAGAGCCAGCCCAGCTACTCACCTTCTGGCCAGGTTCCAGCCAGTCCCAGTCTCTCCCTGACCCCACAGCACCTGGCTCGGACCTCCCCAACTCCCCGTGCCTGGTTCTGAGCTCAGCCTCTCTTTGTGCCCCAGACCTCTGGGTTGGGGAGGACTCTGGATAATATTTCTACATCTTTCCAACTGGGGGCCCCAACAACTGCCAGAGACCCCCAGCCCGAACCCCTGCCTGCCTTGTACCTGGCAAGCTCCATTTCCCACTCTTACCCCTGCTTCCCCCCCACAGGCAGACAGTAGCACAGGCCAGCGGCCATACTCACCAGAGGCTTCTGTGATAGGGGAAGGACTTGTCCACCCTGAAAAGCAAGATGGATAGACCAGTTAGCTGGGCGACTATGCCCCAGGGAACAAGGGCCCCTCCAGCCTGCCAGGAGCCCGCAGCCAGCAACTCCATGTGTCTGGTGACCAGTGACCTTGGCGGAGTGCCATCAGGGTTGCAAAGGAGGGAGTCATGTCCAGAGAGCTAGTGAGGAGGGACAGGCCTCTCAAATGAAGCGTCTGCAGAGGAGAAAGCTCTCCCACATGTCTGAGGGGCTCGGCAGGCAAGGCGAGTCACCCAGGACATCACAGATGGGGTGTCTGAGCCACGACCCCCTGAAAGGGCGAGGGAGCCATGGGGGACAGAGCCTCGGGGGCAGCAAGACCCAGGCAGGCTGAGGAGTGATGCCGGCAGCCAGCACAGCCTCACAGTGGAGCTGAGTCCAAGAGGGAATCCAGCTGGCAGAGATAAGCCACAAACCCAGGCAGGCAGGCAGGCAGGCAAAGGGGGCACAGTGCCAGGCCCTGAAGCTCCCAGCCCTGGCCCAGGCAGGCCTCAGTTCAGCAGGGAAAAGTGGTTTGGAAACGCCAAGCCTTCTCCTCTCTCAAATTACAGCTGGTGCTGTTACTGTGGTGGATAAAGGGCTGGGCGGCCATCTTCAGCTCTGAATTCATCAGTCTTCGCTCCTCCAGGCCACTCAGAGTCCCCTGACTCTCCTGTTCCTGCCTGAGAACCTCCCACCAGCCATGGGGGGAGCCCCCAAGCACCCTGGATCCTCCAGAGGATGGGGGCTGAGGGGACCCTCTGTACCAGGAGACTAGGATGTGGAGCAGCTGGGCAGAATGGTGCCCGTGGGAGATCATGCGGGACCCTGGCCCAGCCTTGCTCAGCCCCAGAGTTGGGCAAGATTTAGGCAGATCAAGTGTAGCCCAGAGGCCCCATTCACAGCCCTGGCCCCCTTGTGATCTGTGCTAGAGAAAAGCCAGTCCCTGCCCCTCCCCAATTCCGCCACCTGCAGCCTGATCTCTTCTTGTGTCCTGGAACCTGTCTGGCCGGCTCAGGTAACAGGCAGCCTCCCAAGGCTGCCTGTTTTGGATTAAATAACCCACTGTTTGGGAACACAATGTGACAATACTGCACAACCTCACATCTCCAGAGGCCATTTCACCTCAGGGGAACCCACCATGCCCCACAAACAGTGCCTGAAAGGCAGCAGCCTCTAAAGTGAAGCACAGCAGCCAGCATGCTGCAAAACACTGCAGGGCTCTGCCATGCTGATGGAAGGTGCTGAGGTAAATATCTGCATTTAAGCAAGGTGCAAACTGCACTGTAACTGCCCCAAACCAGCCTGATCCTGCCAAATTTTCGGCATTCGGGCCAAATCCACAACTGACAAATTACCATTGCACCATTTACGCACTGCCTTTACAGTCAGTTCACTCCTCGGTCACTATTCTCCATCTACTGGCTTCAGGCAATAACTGTCCTGGCCAGAACTCCATTTTATTCGCTTCTCCTATAGGCCTCCTGAGGCTAAATGGAGGGGGGGGGGGGGTCAGGGGGGATTAAATCCCAAACAGACCTGGGCTCAGCTGGAATTTTGTTTTATGATGACTGAGCTCTCTCCAGCCTTGTTGCTCTGCATCTCCAGGGGCTGCCCGCTCTTCCCCTTCAGGACTCTCCATTAAGGCCTGATCAACAGAAGAACTCCACCGGTTTTGCTCAACCGATGCCATGAGACCAGAACAAACCGCTAACCCTCCCTCACAAAGATGGGAATAACCAGCGCTGACAGCACGTCAGCTCGCAGCAGCAAATGATCCCACAGAGCTGACTGGATTTAAAGCAGGCCAGGCCCCTTTCAGTGCAGACATGCGAGTGGCTGACATGGGTGCCTGAACAGGGAGACCGCTGCAGCTCTGTGGAGGTTGTGACAGGCTTCCACGGATCCAGGGCCCAGCTGGGATGCGTTACACCAGTTTAACAGATTGATTTAGTTCAGCAGGTGCAGCTCCTGTCACAGGTCTCAGCCCTGAGGATGAAAGCAAATGCCCCCCTGAAACTGAAGGGTGGTAGAGCAGAACTAACCAGCTGGCTGGTCTCACTCAGGAGATCACGACTGTGCCAAATGACACTGGCTGCCAGAACCATGCCAGCGTTCCCCAGCACCAGGTGCCTGGTGACGATCGCTAAGGAGCCAGGCTGGGAGGAGGGTGCTACAGGTGCACAAATTCATCTGCCAGGAGCACTGACGGCCATGAAAAGTGTTGACATGGGCTGGCATTGGCCTGGGACAGCAGAGACAAAGGAGGGGGAAGAGGTCACAGCGGGCACCCAGGAGCTCTGGGTCCCAGACCCACAGTCAGGGGCGTAACAAACCCACACACCTGAGTGACACTGACCTAGCCCTGGTGCAAGCCAGCACCACCTCCTCTCTCAGACTAGCTCCCACCTCTCGAGGGAGGGGTCATTAAATCACAATGGTGGGGCAGCCCCTGCAACCAGCATCATCAGAGCACTAGCGGCACCTGGGACCTTGGTGCTGTAGGTTATAAACCCACCCCTCAGGGCCCAAGCGATGCCAGGGAAGCCCCACAGCCTCTCACCAGGCAGCTCAGTGAAGCTGTGCCCACAACCAGTAGGGTGAGGTATGGAGGAGGGAGAGCCCCGCTCAATCAGGAGGCATGGTGCAGTTGCACTCAGCAGTTGCTTAGTGACGGTCACCGCCCGCAGAGGTGGGAAGGAGCCCTTGTGGTGCTCTTTGCAGGGCGCAGGACCCTGGAGATGCAGGGATCTGCTATGCTCCTGAGCCCAGCTTGCCCCTGCGGCCTGGTGCCATACAGAGGGAACGGGGTATCCAGGCAACTAATGCACTGGGAGCCCAGCCTCAGCACCGGGGAGCAGACACTGAGCAGTAAACACGTTCCAGCAATGAGGTGAATTTCCATCTCTGTCCAGCCCAGCCCTGCACAGAGGTTGGGGCCTGGGACACAAGCAGCTCAACCAGCACTCCTAGTGAACGCCACGGCCCAGGGCAAAGCTGCATCCTGGTGACCCGTCCAAGTATCTCACGGAGCAGCCAAGAGCCTTCTCCCCCCTGTGCTCAGCTCTCATGCAACCACTGCTGGATGCCTGATCTGGCCACAGTCCCAGCAGGGTGTCGGTCACTGGAAAGGGGCCCAGAGAATGAGGGAAGGACCAGAAACTTGCATGTGGTGACAGGCTCGGGCGCAACATCTCTTTAGCTAGACACAGAGGGGGTCAAGGTGACAGCCCATCTGTGCGAACTACAGGGAACAAACATGTAAGGGCTAAAATGGTCCCACAACAGGAAGTGGAAGCAAGACACGTTCAGACCAGAAATAAGGTGTAATTTTAATCGGCAGGGATTCCCACTGGAACTGTTGTGAGGGGGAGTCTCCTTTAAACCCCAACTAGCTATGCTGCTAGATCAGTCCCAGGAATTACACAGGGACATTACACATCAGTGGCTAACACTTCTGCTTAACATGAAGAAGGTCCTGGGTTCAATTCCCAGGGGGTTGGACTCAATGATCTCATGAGGTCCCTTCCAGCCCTATGATTTGATTGATTGATTGATCAGGTGTGGGGCAAGGGTCAGACAATATGAGATCCAAAGGTCCCCTCTGGCCTCAGAACGTATGACCAAGGAGGCTCTGCAGGCAACAGCGTTCGGGTGTCACCACCCCAGCTCCAGCATCTCTCAATGGAAGGCACCAAAGAGACCAGATGGGTGTAGGATGGTGAAGTTCCCAGTCCTTGCCCTTGCCATTCCCAGGGCTACGTCTCTCCCCAGTACCCAACCTGCAGTGGGTGCCAGGTAAGGGTTGCTCCCAAAGCAAAATTTCCACCACCCCTGCCTCCATGCCAGGAGCTAGACTCTCCAGTCACCTTTGCATGCTTGTGTAACAAGACCTGCCCTGGACCCCTTTGGGGGATGGGGGCTGAGCCAGGCAAGTGAGGCAAGGCCAGGAAGCCAGGCTGGGTTCGTCTAGTCAGTCTGCATCAATCAAACAAAGCAAACAAGGGACCATGTGGTACACACATTGACAAGGCCAGACTGATCCCCCAAACAACTCATAGCATCTCACTGGTATTCAGATACTCTTAAGCCAGGCCAGAGCTCTCAGAGCAGCTTCAGAGGGGAAAGGCTGCACCTCCTCCCACCAGGTACCTCTAGAGCAGCTGCGTCGGTGCCTGCCCTGCCACACATGGGCACAAAGCACCCAGAGATGGCATGCCCCCCATTAGCAAACCCAGTCCCCTTCACACTCTGCTGCCTGAAACCTGCTCATCATCTCATTGCCTCCACATGGCACAGGCACCCACCCAGGCTCCCCACAGGGCTGCTCAGCCACAGTGTTAGTGCGCAGCTCTTCGGGGTGTCTGGGGTCCCCACTACCCCATCACTTCCAGATAGCTGCCAGAGACAGCAACATTTAGAGACAAGGCTCCTGAGGTTCCCTGCATGGGAGCCTCCAGCTCAAGAACCACTGGGATCCTGGAGTGGCTGGGCTGGCCCCCTAGCCTCCCTTCTCCCTCAGCACGAGAGGGCATTGATTCTCAGGCCTGGAGCCATCATTTCAACCAAACCCCTGGCTCCAGCAGGGGATCCCCGGGGGGAGGGGACACAGGCACAGGGGCCATATATGGGCTGGCCAGAACTTAATGCTGCAGCTCCAAGTCCAGGGGGCAGCTGAGACCCATCCTGCGCAGCCGAGAGCCCGCATGGCACAGCCAGAAGGAAGGCTCTGGTCACAGGCGGGAGCTAGGTAGAACGTGAGAGCTCCAGGCCATCAACTGACCACAGGTTGGGGCTGTGCACTCTTAGCTAATGGGTTGTACTGTCAGTATTCTTTGCTCAGCTCCCCACACTTCCCGACTGTTTTCAACACAGAGACTCTGACACCCCACTGTGGAGACCCCCACACCACACTGTACCCCACCACAGAGCCCTTCCATCACCCCACCACAGAGACCCCCACACCCCATTGCACCCCACCACACAGATCTCCCCCTTCCCACTGTGCCCCTCCACAGGGTGCCCCCATCATCCCAACACAGAGAGCCCCTACCCCTCCCTCTGCCCTAGCCACACTGCTCTCCCCCCATCAGACATCCCCCACCCCACCCCGGCCTTCATCCCTGCCAGGCCTCCTACCAAACTGCCATCAGACACTTGCGCCCTCCATGTCTCCCAACAGACCTGCCCCTGCTCCCAGGCTGCACCCAGCCAAAGACAGCATCGAGCAGCACCAAAATTCTCACCAGGAGCCATAGGCCTGGGGCACCAGCTCCACTGCCAAAGGGTTGAGGGCTCCCTTCACTTCCTCAGCCTGGAGGCGGCCAGCCCCCAGCACAGCCCCACAGGCAGACAAGCGCAACAGCACCCAGCCACATGCTGAGTCCATGTGGACAGCAAGAAATTGGTGCAAAGAGCATCAGGGCAGGCGGAGACCCAGAGCCGAGCCAGACAGGTGTCGTTCAAACCATAGCACCACACTGCTCATCCCTGACCCACAGCCCCTGACAGCCTAGCCTGGGCTCCCTCAGTTATGTTATTGCCCTCTTGTTGCTCCATTGTTGACTGCCCTAACCCATCTGCCTGATGCTGTGGCTGTGACGGCCGGTACTGAGCACCCAGTGTCACCACAGTTACTGGTTTGGTGCAAGCCACCCACAGCATCAGCCTGGGGAGCTGAGCCCCTCCAAACTCAGTCCAGTGCAGAGGCCAGGAGCCTACTCCCAGATGTCTTAGCAGGACCACGTCCTAGCATGCAGCTGGGACCCACATTCAGATGTTGGTTTACAGCCCCATTGCAGTTGCCTCTCACCACCAGAGGGGATGCCTCCCACCCTAAACCTGCAGCCCAGTCACATACAGCCCCAACCAGCCTTCCCATTGCCCCTTGCTTTGCTCTTAGACCCCTCTCAAAACAGTGCAACCCCAAGGCCGAACCAAATGCCCCCCACCCTCCCATTCTTGCAGGAACCTGGGTTTGAATCCTAGCACAGGTCACAAGTGAAACAAGCATATCAAGCTCAGTTTCCACAGAATGACACACACAGACCCCCAAAGCAGAGAATGTTGAATGGCTGGGCATCAACTGACTTCCCAGTCCTGAAATCTTGCGCTTGGCCTTTGGGGGCAGATGCAGAAGGCAATTTAAATACTGCTAACGTGGCTAAAACATCAGGACATCCTACAACCCCCTCAGCTGAGCCTTGGACCCTGTAAGCATCCCCCTCACCACATCTCCTGCTGGTTTGGCCAGTTCCCAGCTACTCCCACACACAGGATGACGCTGGCCCAGGCAGGAGGCAGTCATAGCTGGGGTGAGTAGGAAGAGGTACAGAACTGCAGTGGGGAGTGAGGAGCCAGTGGCTAGAGTCAGGGCTGAGAACCAGGACTCCTGGGTTCTATCTCCAGCTGTCTCATACTTTCTGATTGGGAGCTGAACCAGAACATCGGCATGGTCTCTTCTGGGCTGAAAATCCACAAATGACATCCACCTTCTGCATCTAGCACCTCCCAACTTTACTCTCCCAAGTCTGTGCAAAGAGGAAGGAGTTCGACCTCATTAACAAGGCAGGCAAGTAACCTCATCCCCTGATGGGGAAACCGAGGCACAGAAAAGGGACTTGCCTCTGGCTCCATGGTGAGTCAGTGGCCAAGTGGGGAATGGAACCCAGGAATCCTGGGATCTCCCCAGAAGAGCATCTTCCAGTCTCATTTTCCCTCGGCACTCACAAACACAGCCCTGCCTTGCCTGTCACTGTCTCAATACCTGGCCCTTGGTCCCTGGGGCTGTGGGTGTCAACTTGGAACAGACATTTACACACACACACACCCAACCCCTGGGCCTCACAGCCCCTGGAACGCAGCTGCTGCCTAGCTCCTTGAGGCACAAACAGGCAGGGTTCAAGCCAGAGACACCCCCCTACGCACTCATTTGACTGACCCAGGTGGGTACGGCCCTGACCAACAGTGTGTGGTGGGGGAGCTGGAATAGCAGGTACTGCCACAGGGCAGGAGCAAGGGAAGATAGAGCCAGGGGAAGGGTGGCCAAAACTGAACCAGGAAACAGGCTGCAGATGAGGACTTGCAGAGCTGGGTGGGGGGGAAGCTAAAGGAGCAGGAGCCTGTGGGTCTGGAGTGTCGGGCACCAGCAGAACTGTGGGGAGCCCAGACCCAGGCTAGCAATGGCTGTGGGTTGGGACTGAGAGGCACCAGCAGAGCTGCCTGGACCAGCCAGCCCAGCACCTGCTTATTCTGCCCAGCTCCATCATTCATGTATGGGGCTGGGGGCCCTTCCTGCCCACAGATGCCCAAGGTCTCCCCAGGGTTCAGGGATCACAGGTGAGTGGCCCCGCGAGGGGCACGTACCCTCCGTAGGCTCCAAAGGTGAAGCTCCGCTTCCTGGTGCTCATGCCGGCTATTGCACCGAGCTGAGGACACCAGCGTACCCTGTCCTGATCGCTGACCGCTGCAGCTGCACAGCCCAGAGCCAGCTACTCTCCCAGCCTCGCTCGCTCCCGCCCCTATCCCGCCCCTCGCATGAGGGCTCCAGCTACATCCAGCCCAGCCTCAGCCTGGCTCCAGCCAGCACAGACAGGGCAGGCCCTGTAGCACTGCCTCATGGGCCCCCAAAGCGGGCCCCCCGCCCCAGCAAGGGTCTGTCCAGGGAGCCATTAATGCTTCATCTCTACTGGGCACCAGGGAATCCATTAGACAAGAGGGGCTGACGCCAGCCATGCACTCATGGGAGTCCTGCCGGCACCAGCCGTCTGTGCTAGGCAGGAGACCCCAGTCCTCATTACTGGTGGGGGCTCAGCCCCAGCCATAACTGCTCCAGCAGGGCCAGCTCCAGGGGCCACCAGGCGAGAGTGTTCTCTTCCAGGCTTTGGCTGGTCCCCAGCCTTGCACTGCTACAGGGAAGCTGGCAACAGTATCACAAACCCACACACTGGGCATCACAGCACTGAACAGGGCCCACACAGAATGGGGGGAGGGAAAGGCTTGGTCAGGACCCACTGGCTACCACCCTCAGGCAGCCGAATCGAACAAGTCTGCGGATTGTTCCCCATGCAGCGCTGGGGGGTGGGGTCAGACAATAACAGCTTTGTTCTGTGTCCCAGGGCAGCACCCACTAGACCCAGCTTGACTCTGGGTCAGGTGCCTGCCAGGCTGGGGGAGGGCTACTTGCCCCAAGAGGGGTGAGGCTGAATGCCTGGGGGGGGGGGGGCTGCACTTCCCCAGGCCTGATTTTGCAAGAAATGCGGGAGGGTCACAGACTATCCCATTCTGTGACTGTCTAGCACCCTCCACCCTGCCCCCTCGGCACCTGCCACCCAGCATACACATTGTACCCTGCATGCAACCTAAGCACACAATCACACACAAAAATGCATACACACGATACCCCACTCCCACCCCAGCACAAGCAGCACCCTGCTTTGGGCGCTCCTCCCCCTTCCCTGGCAGCACAGACTGTGCCAGCCTCCTCCTTGTTGGGCACCAGGCGGGCCTGTGCCACCAGGAACACAACCCCAGATTCCTGCTCTGCCCCTGACGCTCCATCCCCATTTCTGCCACCCAGAGCTCCGTTCCCTCGCCCCCACAGGCTCTGTCCTGATGCAGCCAGGCAAAGGGGCCCCCAGGAGATGTACACACACAAACCAGCCCTGCTGCACCTGTGTCAAGCAACACACACTCCAGGCCTGCACAGAGCACTGCAGGGCACGTGGTGAGACACCCAGTCATGGCCCAATCCATCCTCAGGCACCAAGGATCCCCCAGCCCCAGCCTCCTGCCCAAATCCCAGTCCTGGGAACTTCTCTTGCATCCTCCCCAAACCTCCCCTGGCAGGGCAGCAAGATGCAGGAGTCACAGTAACTCGATGACCTGTATCGGTGTTGCTATGGGCTGTTAAACAGCACCCTAGAAGTGGCTGCATCTTGGAGGCTGCAGAGGCAGAAGCACCTTCCACATTGGAGGAACTGTCCATTAACACCCTGAACCTCATATAGTACTGAGACACAGCCCCCCACTCCTATGCGCGATGTCGCACCATGCCAACATGGTTGCAGCAAAGGGAATGGGCTTCATGAGGTCCCAAGGAGTCAGGTCGGACATGCACAGCTCCAGGCCAAGGGAGTGAGGCCAAGACAAGTGCTGAGCAGGCCTGGCCCTGAGCCCCCCCACCCGCCCACGCCACACACACACACACTTGGTGCATACACACAAAGACATCCCCCCCATGCAGCAGTGCATACACAGACACAGAAGCATACACATACATGCAAGCACCATGGTTGGGACTGCCCAGAGCCCAGCTGGTGCCTCTCCCACTGCAGCAGGGCCACACCATTCCCAGAAGGACAAAAGCAGTCCTGCCTAGTGCCCCAGTTAAACTCCTGGCCACGCAGGGCTCTGCACCCACTGGCAGAGAGCTGCCCATCACAGCTGGGCTCACCCATTCCAGCCAGCAGCTCCCCCCCACCACAGGCCCAGGCAGGGGGGCGGCAGCAGCATGGCTGGCCAAGGGTGCCCTCTGGTGCACAGATTGCAGGCCAGCAGCATAGGAGCAGGGAGGACTTTGCCAGCCACAAGTGCCTCCAACTACCTGCCTGGGGAATGTCCATGAAGCTGGGGGGATTCTGGGGGGTGGGAGGCACCCAGCCCCTGATGTTTGCATGCAGAGGCAGAATTGCCTCCTCCTCACCACTACTCATAGTGCAAAGACACTGTGTGAATGGCCCAGCAGGGCCCATCTGGCCCCAGCCAGAGGCATGGGTGTGTGAGAGGCCAGGATACAGAGGTACCTGGGCCGGGTGTGCAAGGCAGGCCTGTACCCTTCTGCTTTGGACAAACAGCCCATACAACTTGTTACCCACCTTCCCCTAAGGAGCAGACCATAGGAGCCCCATAGCCACAGTCCAGGGAGCTGGGTGGGGAGACAGCAGCTGCCTCTGGGGTGGAGCCCAGCAGGAGTGTCTAGAAACATGGGAGCATTTGCAGGCCAGGGTCCCCACCCCACCTGCACAGCCAGCAGCTCTCTCCACTAGTCCTGCAGGGAGTCTTGCCTAGTGGGGGGACACCTGTGATTATCATTCAGCAGTCCTGGAGCTTCCACCCAAGCTGTGGGCAGAAGGACAGACATCCACCCTCTACAGCCAGAGCCAGCTTCTTAGGGGCCATAGTGGGACATTGCATCTTCTCTTTCAGGCCACCAGACAAGACAGACAATGCCTTTTGCCCAGCTGCCCCACGGCCTGGGCTGAGGCTGGCACTGCAGTGCACCCTAGTGCCCACTCAGCTCCCGCAAGTAGACAAGGACCCTGGCAGCCTGGCTTGGAGGGGTCAGGCAGAAGGAGTTCAATGCCAGCCAGCTTGGGCACCTGGCAGAACCAGGGATTCTGGTCAGCAGCCAGTCTGGCCAATCCATGCATGTGATCACAGGCACCACAAGGGTTCCAGGACGCTCGGCACCCCGACAACACATGCAGTGGTGTTGCTGGCACCTGGCACAGGGGACCCATGGCCTGAGTCACAGTGTCAGTGCCCCAAATGGTTGGCGTGCCCCCTGCCTCTCCTGGCCCCATCCCCGGCTGGGTATCCAGGGCCAGGCCAGCTGCAGCAGTGCCTGCCTCTCTCAGCCAGGCATCCAGGGGCAGGCTGGCTGTGGCTGTGCCTGCCTCTGCCAGCCCAGGATCTGGGCCAGGCTGCCCACAGCAGCCACTGCCTCACCCAGCCCCATCCTCAGCCACAGACTGGGGGCTGGGCTGGAAGTATCAGGAGCCCAGGGCCCCGACTCCGGATTGGGGCCAGGGGGTGGGGTCCAGTCCCAGGGCCTGGGTCTTTTCCTGGGGCAATGACACTCCTGGATACATACCTTCCCCATGAGCCTGGGGCCACACCAGCACCTGGTCAGCACAGAGAGAACCAGTGCCTAAACAGCCTGTTTGTGCAGCATCCACAGCCTTGCAATGCACCCGGACAGCGGGTGTGTCTGGCTCTTGCCAGCACCAGGGGCAAGCAACACAGGTCAGTGCCTAGCACAGAGTGAACGTGAAGCCCTGACTATGCAGAGATCAAAGCATTGCACCAGGAACCAGCCAGCACCACCCCAGCTACCCCTCACCTGATCCTGACAGCACCTCTGCCCATTGCCCCTCTCCTTCTGCCAGCACCCAGGCTAACGTCACACCACAGCTGGTGCAAGCCCTCATACAAATCCTTTAGCATCCTTGTGCCCGTCACCCTGCTGATGCAACCACCCATGAGAGCGAATCAAAGGGAGTGCGGCCCCACAGACACAGACTCACAATCTGAGTTTCTCAGCTCTTCCCTTCCCTCCTCCCTCCCACCCTCCCAGGGCCCAGCGGCTGCACCATCAGACACGCTCCAGGGCTTGCATTTGGCTTCCTGCCAGCTGGGCTAGTTTGTTTTCTGGCTGAGCTGGATAAATTGGGACCATTCAAACCTGCAGGGAGGGGGGAGACCCACTGTTTAATCCCACCATGCTCAGGCTGGATACACTTTGATCTCAGGGAAGCAGCCTTATTGGCAATTCCTAGCCCCCCATCAGGGCAGGGAGCTCTAGAGAACCAGCCCTGCCTGACCTCACGTGTCACCTGTACTGCTCTGTGCTGGGTGCCAAGCACGCAGGGTTCAGCACTCACAGGGAGGGGCTCTGGGGGCTCAAAGCCCCCTGCTGCTGGGCGTGGGCAGCAGCCTCAGCAAGAGCAGCGTGGGCACGAGTGACAGCGCTCGCCGTGCAGAGAGAGTGAGTCACCCAGTGAGACCCAGGGGTGCCCGGCACGTGCCAGCTACGCACACCCGGCTGGGCCCACGGGATCTGCAGCGGGGATGGGAGCCAGGAGTGCATCACATAGGACAAAAGGAAGTCAGTTAAAAATGATGCTACTGTACCACTGGGGTCAGTCTCACAGGAGACCCCGCCATGGCCCAGGCACCCTGCCAACCTCACCAGGCCCAGGAGACCCCACCACATCCTGAGCACTCTGTCACCCCACAGGAGACTCTGCCACACCCCAGGCACCTCACCAGCCACACCAGCTCTGCACAAACCCTTCCTGCCTCACCTTCCTTCCACTTCCACTGACCCCAAACGCCATGAGGTCTCCCTGCCCCAGAATCCCATCTGCAAAGAAGTCCCCAGCCTTAGCCCCAGCCTGCCCGCACGTCCAGTTGGCTCACCCAGTGCTCACCAGGCAGGGCTTGGGTATGCCATGGAAGAAACATGATTGTTAGGCACATTGGAAGCTCCTTTCCTGTGTTGCCCCCCACCCCTATTTCCTATTCACACCCACCAGCCCCCAGCCCAGCCCTGCACAAGCCCCATGCATGCCTCCAGCACTGGGGACAGATGGCCGGCGGTAGCCAGGCTCTCTGATCCCCTGTGATGAGCCAGACTGATCATCAACAGGAACATCCACACAAACATACCCCAGGCCCCTTCCCTTCCCCTGCTTCAGCCCCTTGCACCAATGCTCTGGTGCCAGGCTGGGCCTGGGCCCCCATGCGAGTACACATCACCAAGAATACAACACAACTATACACAACCCATGCAAATCCCCTTCCTCCCAAACAACCCCCTCTCTCTAACATCCCTGCCTGCCAATGCCCCCCTACCCCGTGCACACCCCTCCACCACCTCCTTTGCAGGACCACCCCCAGTGTGCAAAAACCACATGTGTCAAGCCCTCAAAAGAACCAGGGAACTGATTTCAAATGGTGCTGGCCTCAGAATAAAATTTTCACAGTTTCCAGGTATCAGGAGGATCAGAAACAACTTTTTAATTTTTAACTAAAGTGAGATTCTCAGCTCAGGACCCAGCTCCCGGCACTGGAAACCCCAAGTACTGTTAGACTCTCCAAAATAGCCCCAAGAGCCAGCACTGCGGCCACACTTCCTCTATGCAACTGCTCACTCAGAGATCTCCCTCCATCCTCCTACTGCCGCAGCTCAGCATGGACGCTCCCCACCTCCCGCCAAATATCTCAGCCCCACTCAGACACCCCCATCTGCCCCACCCTTCCCTTCTCCACCCTAGTGTCACCCAAGTGCGTATGGATTTGTGCCAGTCCATGAGATCCCTGGAACTGGGCCTAGGCCTAGGCCTGGGCAGGGAGGAAGAGGAGCAGCCAGGGTTTGGATACCCCCAGGGCAGATCCGCTAGAAAGCTGGCACACAGAGTTGGCACCTTGGGAGATCTGCCTTCAGTGGGAGCAGAGCAGCTGGAAATCTGGCCCTAAGGAGCAGCTGGTACGGCATGCTGGAGAGATATGGGTGCCAGACCCTTGCCCTGCCCAGTGCCACCAGTCAGCAGGCCACCCCTCACCATAGCACAGTAGAAGGACTGGCTCAGGGAGCTTGGCAGAGGAAATGGAGGTGCTGGAGAGAGAATCCTCTGTCCTTAAACAACCTGCCCCACCCCACCTCTGCTGGCAGTGCCCTGGCAGGGGTAGCAGTGACGGGGTCACTGGAGAGGCCAGCACAGCATTGGGGGACTCAGAGTGCAGCACTAGGAAACATGAAAGGAGGAATAAGAGCCGTAACGTGGCAATCCAGCACCCAGGGTGCGTTCCAATTGGAATGTGCCCCTTGCCATTAGCAGCACTTGTGGCCAGCGCCACGAAACACACCCTTTAATAGAACGGCTCCATTGAGCCACTCTGGTGCGCCCAGGGCAAAGCCCCATCGGCTCCGCCATAGTTACAGCTCTGGGGGGAATCTCAGGAGAGGGGATCAAACGCATCTCGCCCAGCCCAGTGCTGGCAGCACCATCAGGTTCCCCTTCAGCTGGCTGGTTGTTCAGGTTACAGAGTGACTGGTCCAGCCTGGCCCTGCCACTAGAGAACAGCCCCTTCTCTGGGTCAGAGCCAAAGAATCATGTATGCTGAGCGCCTGGGAGGCTCCGCCTATGGAAGTGTCACCCCCTCTTCCCCCAAGAGTGCGGGATGTCAGAGAACTGGAAGTGCTGACACACCAGCAATGCTGGGCAATGGTCAGAGAGACATTCACCAACAGTCCTGGGAAGGGACCCACACACTGCAGGTCATGGCCAATCTCACCCGGAGAGAATTCCCTACCACCTGCACCCTTGGTGGCCAGCCAGACCCTGAGCATGTGACAAGAACCAGCTGGCCAACCCCTTGAGAGAGAACATGCTGTGACCTGCCCGCTCAGCTTTCCAGTGCCAGCCATGGGCAGCACGGGCGCTTCAGGAGAAGGAGATTAAAACAGGCCTCACCCAGAACACACAGACCTTCCTGACCCTAGCCAAGGGGATACTGAAACTCTGAAGTATGAGCATTAGGAAGATAAGTCTTAAACCAAACTTGAGGTACTGAGCCCTGCCTGCCCAGCACAAGCACCGCCTTGTACAATCACAACCCCCTTCCACCTCAACTGCGATGCTCCTGCCACAGCAGTGCCATCCCTGGAACTATGTCTACATAGACAAGGGGCCAATGCCACAGGCCTATATTTAAAGCCCTGCAAATCCAGATATCCGCGTTATATCCTCATCCACGGATACAACACGGATATCCGCGGACCATTTCTTCGGGATGTAGATTGGATTCGGATTCACATATTTTTACCTGCACAGAGCAAGGAGACACGATTAAAGGGCATGATGAATACTGTCCACAAGACCCTGGAACAGCCGAGGGTGAGCAGATTTGTATGTCACAGACATGGGACCCTGACTGGGGGGACACAGCTCAAGGACAGAATAAGGTGGAGAATGTGCCACACTGGAGGGGAAGAAGGCCCAGTACCATGCAAACCTCAACAGTGAGCATGGAAGGGAGCTCTCAGCAAGGAGAGCAAGATGCTGCAGCAGCCAGCTACAGCCCGGCTTGGGGTGTGAGGCAAAGACACATGGGCAGAAGGTGCAATGGAAGTACGAAAAATGTCACTGTGAGAGAGAGGAGCATGAATAGAGAAACCGAGAGCCTAGGGGATCCTTGCACACATGTGCGAGGGGCCAGAACACCTGCACTGTAGGATTTGTATTTCTGTGTGTGCGAGGGCACACACACACTTGCAAGCAGGCCCACATGCATAGCACACCTTGAGCCTGCATACACAGGTAGTGGGAGTGTGCAGTGAGCACGCGACATGCACTGAAGGGGTACACTGCTGCAGGTGGGCTGGGAGTGCATGTTTCCATAGCCTGGCTGCATGAGCAGATCAGACGGCACAAGACCACCTCAGTCCTGGCTGCACAGAGCCTGTGGTTGCCACTTAGGGTGAACAAGAAAGACACGAGCTACCACAGGACTGTTGAAGGCTAGGGGCCAGATCCACACTGAGAGAGGTGGGGCTCTGCAAAGACCCAGGAGCCAGTGAGGGGCACAGGGAAGGACAGCGGATGGCAGGAGACATGCAGTGCGTTTGCATCCAGGGCAGGTCAGCAGCAATCAGAGGAAACTCTCATCACAGCTCTGCTGGTGCCCCTCAGTTCAGACCTGTAGCCCCCCAGCGCTGCTCTCAGAACAGAGGAGAGCTGTTAGCTTTGACACTTCCCTCACCACAGCACAGCAGCATCCTTCAAGCAAGACCAAGTCTTCAAAGGCACCCTGCTCACTAGAGATAAGCAAGGGCAGAGGCTGGGGGTTAGGGGTGCTGGCTGCCAGTCCGGCTCCGAGTTTGGATTTGGTGAAGCCAGAAGAGGCTGGTGAGGCTATATTCCAGTCTGGATGCATTGGGATCTGCCAGTGGGAGAATTTCTCAGCAGATTTCAGCCAAGGGTGGCAGAGACCAGCCAACCCAGCTGTCCTGGCCTGGATCAGCAGATCTGCCCACCTCCATGTCAAAACCAGCAAGAACAGTCCCCAAGAACCAATCCCAGGTCCTGCAGGAAACCCCTCAGGTGTCTCTGCTCCCAAAACCCCTTTACCTTAACTGTGATTGGATCTTACCCACCCCACTTCTCCTGGCCTGAGCGAGGTGGCCAATACGGAGCTGGGTGTGACATCACAGGGCCTGGCTCATCCCAGTTGTGTACAGCTCCTTGCACAGACAACAGCATTGGAGCCAGCTGTGCATTTGGCCCAAGTCAGCACCAGCCTGCAAGCTCAAAGTGCTAGACCAGCCCTTCCATTCAGCCTGGTGCTGCCCCCCACCTGAGGAGATGCCAGGCACCCAGGCCACCAGCTGCCCAGGAAGGGACTCAGCCCCAAGCAGGAACCAGCCCCTGGAGAGTCCTTTGGGTGACAAGGGTGCCTGAGTGTGTGATGACAGTGACATGGGCAGTGGTGTGCCCTTTGGAAACAATGGGGAAAGAGTGCAGCCCTGCCAGGAAGGGGCAGGACCGGAGAGAGAACTCACAGGGGAAGCTCCAGCCTGAACAGCCCAGCTCAGGCCTGCCACAGGCTCAGTCCAGGATCCCTCCAGGCCCAGCTTCTGCCCCTGACAATGGCCAGCATGGCACAGCACAGCCAGGGCGAGACTCTAAGGGCAGTTAGGGCATAATCATTGCATGAGGGATGTTCCTTGAACCCCATCTGGGTACAGGCTGCTCCATGGCCCCCGTCACCCCAGCTAACCCCCTCTCACACCTGCTCCTCCCATGGCTGCTGCCAAGAAGCCAGTCACTGCATGGGCTCCCTTGACACGCCTAGCTTGCCATCCCACCCCTGTCTCCACAGCCACTCTCTCCCTGTCCCCCCCAGAGTTCAGGAGAGGGGGTTTGGCAGACTGAGCCCCTCATACCAGCGGTGTGCGCAATGCTCTGCCTAGTGAAGAGCTGTTGGCAGCCCCCAATCCACTGGTGGACATTGACAGCCACACACTAACAGCCAAGCTCCCAGCTCTCCACGATGTCTCGCCCGACCCAGCCCTCCTCCCATGTGCCAAGCCCCAGCCATTATCAGACCCATGCTCACCACAGAAATGTCATTTGGAGCTACTGGGCCAGGACACCTGTGACTCAGGGGAGGTGTCCCCCACCACCAACAGGGATCACAGACACCAACCCACCTCGCCAAGAGCTCAGATATCCTGGGGGAGCAGAGAGTCAAGTCTCCCCACAGGGAGCAATACAGGCTGAGGTGACTCTGGAGGGCAGACAGGGAAAGGGACCACTGGACGCCAGCTGCAGCATCTCCCTCCCTCCTTCACCTGGCAGGCACTGGCTGTGCCGATGCTCTGGGGGAACCGATCCAACAACCCAGCCCACAGTGCTCCTTGCAGTGGGAACGAGCCCCCATATCAAGGTCAGAAGCAGGTCTGACACAAGCCACTCAAGGAGATGTATCATGCCAGACAAGGTTTCAAACCGCCTTTCCCAGGGAGTCCATATACAATATTCCCCCTCCCATCTTGCTGTGTGGGAGCCCAGCTTGGCATCCCAGAGCCCTGGAAGGAGGGCAAGATGGGCAGCACATTTCACTCCATTCTAACCCCTTGGAAATGTCTCCTTTTGCCAGATACCCAAAATAGATGCTCTCAAAGACAGGAAAGCTGGCCCCTTTTGCCACAGATGCCGATGCTCTAGCACACCTCACTAGGGGGTGCAGGAAGGAAGCCAGCCCTTGCCAGAAGGCACCCTGCAAAGCCAGGCACCCCATCTCCGTCCAGCTAGATTTCACAGGGCATTTCCCTGCTTGGAACACAGGATGGAAGCAGATCCAGACCACCTCAAGGAATGGAAAGGAGGCAAATTGTTTTGCCTCCAGCCTGCCAGTTTGAATCCTGCCCTGGTTTGTGGCCACAGAGCTGGGGAAATGGGTAACTCTCGCTCTAATGGGCCCAGAGCTGTCAGTGAGTGAATGGACAGGTCGGGGACTCACCCAAACCTGCCACATGCCCCTAGCAGAACTACCCGGTGGAGTCTGCAGCTGTCCACTAGACATTCAGCTGACAAGCAGCCTGGGACCTGCAGCCCATCAGAGGCCAGGACCCAACCATCAGCTTCAGGCCTGCATTTCACCAGCCCAAACATCTGCTCCCCTGGGCAAGTTGCCACCAGTCTATGTGCCAAGCCAAGGAGCCTCATTCTGCCTGCGACGATGCCAGGGTGCCAGGCCAGCACGAGTGGAAAATGGTGGGGGGAGGCTGCTATGCAACACAAACCTGCAGATACCAGAATCGTCTATACAGAATCAGGACATCTGATCACCCTAATCCATGCCGTGGGGCAGCTCCCTCACTTGATGGGCACAGCCAGCCACTCTGCTCTGCTCTGATGGGTGCTAACTTGCTGTGGTGTCAGAGCGCCCACTCTGGGCAAGAAACAGCACACAGGCTGGTTCCCTCCCTCACCCCGCTGTACCCACCCTGCAGGCTGAAGGGCCACGGCACAGGTGATGCAGGGTCGCGCCTGTGCCAGAGCGGACCTGGCAGGGGAAGCAGGAGGTGCTGAGGGACTGACCCTTGCAGGGGAGGGAGACAGGGACAGCATCATACGCCCAGATCTGGCAGCTTCCATGGCACCTCGGGGATGCGCCGAGGCCCTGGGGCACAGGCGGTGGTGCCTGGGGACCTCATGTGATGAAGATCAGCCAATGCCGCCATGCCAGCCCCTGGCAAATCTGGGTCCTCCTGGCCCTAAGGCAAAAAGGTCTCCAGTGCCTGGCACATCCCGGTCCCAGGCTACACAGCAGGGTGCCCGGGACGCTGCTGGCTTCCTGCTCATCCCGGGGAGCTGCCATGGCTGTGGGTGAGGGGGTCGGTCAGCCGGACAGCAGCTCAGACTCCCGCCCCAGCCCTCGGGGTAGGGGGGAGCCGATGGACACCCCCCACCTCCCTCCACCCAGCCCCGCTCACATCCCGGACGCGTCATCCCGCGCCGCGGCGGCTGCATGGGTAGAGAGGGGAAACTGAGGCACGGGGCGGGGGCCCGGGGAGGGTTGCCGGGCTGGGGGCTCTTACCAGCAGCCGCAGGGCGGAGGGGGAGGATCCTGGGATGGCGCCAAAGGGAGCTCAGCAGCTGCGGGGCCCAGAAGGACCCTCCGTCCCGGGCCAGGCGGAGCGAGCCGAGCCGAGCCGGGCCGGTCGCTCCCCAGCGCAGCCGCCGCGCCTCTGAGCCCAGCCAGGCGGCGGGCGAGCCCGGCGCGTCACGTGACTCGGAGCCGGCCCTGCCCGCGCTGCGCTGCGCTGCCATTGGCCCCCTGCGCCCCCCCAGGGGGAGAGGGAGCCACCCCCCCCGCGGTGCCTTGGGTTTCCCTAACACCCCCCCTGAATTTCCCACCCCCCAGGTGTCAGCTGGTAAGAGTGTTAGACCAGTTTAGTGAGCACCCCCCAAATCTCCCCCGAAACCCCCCATTTCAAGTCCTGGGGGGAGTACTGGGCTCCCTTCTGCCACGCAGGCTCCCTGGTGCCCCAGCAGCGGGCACAGCGCAAGCGTCGCAGGCTGGGTGTTCACCGCCTGGGGCACCCACGGTGTGCGAGCCAGGATCAGCTCTTGGCCGCCCTGGCAGGGATCAGGCCCCTCATGGCACCGAGCCTCAAACCTGACCCTGGGCACCTGCTGTTAAATCCCCCACAGGCAGCTCCCCTCATGCATGCCAGGAACCCCGGCTGTGCCAAACCCAACTCTCTCTGTCCAAACCATGCTTCAACCCTAGGCAGAGTGCTGTGGGCTACTCACCATCAGCCCACTCTTGCACAGAGGCAGCTGCATGCCCGGACAGGGCTCATGCTCTGGCTATCTCGTCGATCAAAGGGAACCGCGGGCAGTGAGGTGCAGGGACCCAATGCCCTCTACAGCTAGGGCCCCAACAACAAGGCGCAGTTGCTGAGTGCCAGGCTAGCATTCGGCTGCTCCAGGACAGGGCCTTCCTTTTCTCTGCATCAGGAGGATAAAAGGCCTGGCCTGAGTCTCACAGACCTACACTCAGTTCCCAGTGCTCAGTTTTTAGCAGTCACCTGCTCCATATCACTGTGTCAAACCAGGCTGGAGCTGCTGCTCGCTGGGACCATCTGGGGCATAAAAGGGGTGCAGGTCCCAGAGGGTGCAATGATGAGGGCCAGAGATAGAGATGCTGAACCTTAAAATCCACCCTCCATGGCTGGTATGCTCCAGTCTCTGCTAACCCACACCCCCCCAAGTGGAAGGAGGGGTGCTAAACACCTACAGCTTAGGGGAATGGCCTGTGGGATCCAATCTGTCCAGCAAAGGGGGTGGCCAGGAACAGCTTGCTGCAGTGCAGGGGCTGCCCTGGTAATGTGGAGTGTGACCAGAACCGGGAGAGCAGGGAGGTGTGGGTCAGGGCTGGGGAAGCTGAGGCTTCAGGAACAGGCTGTGGGCTATTCCTGCGGAAGCAGAGGGTTGAGACAGCATGGTGTTGCAAGCTGAAGTTGGAGAGGCAGCAGCAGAGTTGAGGGAGAGGAAATGTCTGCGTTTCTGGGGACTCTGTAAGCTGAAGAGTGGGAGTGCCCAGGCAGGGGTCAGCAGCTCAAAAGATAAGATGAGTCATTTTTAAAAATTCCTTCAATAACCAAGCATTTTGAGAGCTGCAATGGGTATAGCCTCCTGTCGGGGAGGTATGGGGGACCTGGGCCAGGGTACCTGCTGCAGCATCCCCTGGTGGGGAAGAGGAACCTGCAGGGTCTCCCAGTGGTGGTGGGTAGTGTGGAGCCTGGCGTATGCTGCCCCCGGGTCCCCCAGTGGTGGTGAGGGGCCCAGAGTCTGGAGCCACACGGGTACAACCAAAGAGCCACATGCAGCCCTGGAGCTGCAGGTTGCAGACTTCTGGCCCAGAGCCTCCCACCTTTCCCCAGGGAAGGTGGTGAAACCATCTGCAAGGTACAAAGCAACACCCCCTAATGACTCCCCCTTGCCATAGCCAGGGTTGAAGGCAGGTGGGTGGGTGTGGATGGGGAACATCTGAATCTGAACAGCAGGACCCTCTGGGGGGTCAGGCTGGACTGTGTGGGGAGAAGGGCCCCCAAAGCCAAGCAGGACCCTGCAAGAGCTCATTGTGCTTGGCCAGCTCCCCTCCACTAACTCCCACGAGCAGCCAGGGCCAAGTAGCCTTTGTTTGTCAGCATGGGGGGGGAGAGTCTGAGGTAACCTGGGCCCCATCTTTCCCCAAAGGACTTTGGAGAAACACATCTGAGGAAGGCCTCACACTGGCACCCTGCAAAAGAAACAGGCCTGCCAGCTCTTGGGAACTGCTTAGTGCACCCCACTGACCATGACGCATACACAGGACTTGGGGTAAACAGTCCTGGGAGAGCAAAGGAGTTGGGCAAGTGACAGGTGATGGGCTGCCAGTGAGTCTATAACAGTGGGTGTGAAGGGGTCTGGACCCACCCACAGAGGGCAGAACAGGTTCACTTAGGTCAGTCAACCTACTGAGCCAGGGCTCAGTGAAGGCCCATGGAAAATGAGAGAAGCAGCAGGCTGGACCAGGGCCCAGTGTAACCTCTGTGTGGGCTAGAATTCATTTTTTAGCCTCTCTTCAGTGCCTAACAGAGATAAGCCCCTGGACAAAGCAGCTGGAGACCCAGAATCCAGTCTGTAAAGGGACTCACAGTGAAGACTGCTCAGAATTCCCATCCCACAACAAACTACTACTTAGAATAAACATAACAATAAACTTTATTAACTTACTTAACAAACCTTATCCTAAGAAACCAAAATAAATTTAAACAGAACAATATGAAACCCAAGGGTCCCAAAGTTCAGATGGAGTCACCCTTATCTCGATTGCAGTCCCTTTTCAAGTCCTTGAGAGTTAAGTACTGGCATGGCCAAACTGTGGCTTGGGAGCCGCATGTGGCTCTTGAATTAAAAAGTGTGACTCACAGAAGAACATCAGCAAATCAATTTAGTAGGTAAAAGTATATGGGTATGTGCCTCAGTGTGACTCTTGAAGGTTTAATAATCAACTTGTATGACTCTTGAGTTCCATAAGTTTGGCCACCCCTGGTTAAGTAGAAAGAAGTCACAATCCTCTTCTCTGGCTGCAGGAATCTTCAGGTGAATTTCATGCAGTCCATTCTTCCTTCTATGCAACCAGCACCAGCCACTCTGTTTACTGGTTATCCAGCTCTCAGTCCCACAAAAGAAAACTCTACAAAATACTGCACAGCTGGAAGAAGACATCTTGCAGTCCACTCTTGGCTCAGCTCCTTTCACTAAAGCACTGAGCATATGGACTCTGCAGCTCTGTAATTACTCTTCTCCAGGCTGCTCCTCTCACCCTTCACTCAGGCATCTCACTCCACCATAATAGAAGAACATGTGGAGCATGCTTAATATGCTACCACTCCCTAATTCCAAAAACTTCTGGTTTCTGGGCAGCTAATTCGCTCAGCAACAGTAACCCACCCTGACTAGGTCTC
Organism: Podocnemis expansa; assembly: GCA_007922195.1. Lineage (NCBI taxonomy): Eukaryota > Metazoa > Chordata > Testudines > Podocnemididae > Podocnemis > Podocnemis expansa. Next base: position 29,443,067 of record ML681997.1, read on the forward strand.
TTAAAGAAAGAGCCTGTTATAGGCTTATGGGTTATACAAGCACAGGCTGTGTAGGTTGGGAGTGGGTGACAGCTGGGCCTAGAATTAGTGTGTCTCCAGCCACTGGAAATCCAGGCTGAGAAGCAGAGGCTGACTCTATGCTAGCAAATGAGAAGAAGCAAGGGATGAAGAACAGATTCAGTCTGAAAGAAGAAAATGTGAACAGAAATATATGTATCTGAAAAGGGGGAGGATGGGATGGCAACAAAAGTAAGGAAATGCATTGAGTTAATTATCAAACCCCTAGTGGAAAACATGCAGCTAGGAGATGTTAATCCCTCAAAAACAGCACAATGAACTCAGCAGAGTTATGACTGCAGGGTGGAGATTTGTTGCTCCACTGGAGCCATAAGGAACAGGCTGAGGGAGTTTGTAACGCTGCGTCTTTAGGAAAAGTAAAAATAATTTGCCAACTAGCTTCTCAGGACAGAAGTGCAAGGGGTAATGCCAGGGGTTGCACTAGGAAGAGGTGAAGACCCAGGGCTATTTGTTAAGTGACTTATCAGTAGAAGCAGAGGAATACAAAACAAGCCACAGCTATCCAAGTAACATTAAAGGTGCAGTGTTACCCAACAGGGTTAATGTAGGGTATCAGCTCTTCAGGGTTAAAGCATATCTCTCATCCCCTGCGACATGTTACAGATATCAAAGTCATGGCCATGGGATCACTCTCAGGAAGGGGAAGATGAGGTTGGGAAAATATGGAGAACACTCACCTGAAAACTGTTTGGAAGGAACAGAACTAACACAGCAATTATAGGAGAAGCCCAGGGTAGCAGAGGAATGGTGTGTAAAGCTGGAGAAATACAGCAAATGAAAATGATCCATAATGGATCTCATGAAGAAGCTACCAAAGATATTTACAGTCAGGTGTGGAAAAGGAGGAAAGTGCCATTGAAAGGAAAGAGCTGCTGGTCCAACAATATGCAGTTCAGGGCAGGAAAGCTAACCTAAGGGGAATAGATGAAGATGTACTGCTTGTAAGTGAAGAGCAATTTCTAGCATTCATGACAGAAACGATTAATTGCACTTCAGAGATGGAAGAAGACTGAAAGCATAAAAATTATAACAAAAGGGGCAGAAAATCATTTGCATAAAGGCAATCTCTCAAAAGGCCGCACTCTGCAAATTTCAATGAAAACAAAAATGCAGTTTTAACAACATGGATGTAATGGGTTTTTTTGCTGGAACACGCATAGTTAAATAGCACATGATCAGGAATTAAAGAAAACTGGTTTTGAAATGGAATCCAAACTTGATCTGATAGCTGTACAGGAAACATGGGTAGAGAGAAAGCTCATTAAGGTTTCCAGGGTATGATGTAATCAAATATGACAGAGAAATAACAAGAGAAGGAGGGGTTGGTGTGTCATTAAAGAACAGTATTAGTTACATTAACATAGACGTACAGAACTTATGTTTTGAGTACAGGACTATTGAAATTATCTGGAAATAATAGCACCTTTCTAGATATCTATAAGTCTTACAACTGATGTAAAAAATCCCAAAAAACTAGACAATCTGAGTAAGGAAGGGTTGGTGTCAAAGGCCCATGTATTGTTTATCAAGACCTTAATGGCCGTAATGAATTGTGGGGAAGCATGAAACCTGATTATAATGGCAAATACCTGGCACTTTGTTACTCAATCCCAGAGCACCCACGGGGTTTCATTTGCAGGATAGAATCTTTGCATATTTAGATCTGAAAATCACAACAAGCAAAGTAGCAAGTAAGTGCAGCTTGGAAATCTATAGATAGAATGGGAAGTGGTCGCTTCTCTGTGCTAATTCTGTATTAAGGCCAAGGTGATGCTGAAAACGTGGGAGGAATTCCAACCTGAAGTCCTAGAGAAAAGAATGGGGGGCTCTAAGAGTAGGTGTGCTGAGTATTTAAGTACTAACTGTGAAAGTGACAACTCAGAGCAGTTTCATCATGATGATGTAATAAGGGGAGTCACAGCAACAGGCAAGCTAGCTCTATGGAAAACATCAAATCACCACAAACTCAAAAATCCAGTTCCCAGGTGGAATGGAGACTGAAGCAGCAATGAACAAAGGAAATAAGGCATCCAAACAAGCAAAAGATAAAGGAGGTACCAAGGACTTAATGAACTATAAAAGATAGAAAGCAGTGGCACAAAGAATTTTTAAAAAGGCAAAGAGAGGGCATTGGAGAAAGTATTGTGAGGAATGAGAAAGATGCCAAGGTTTCAGCAGTATAGAAGCAAGGGGATATGGAATAAAATCCAATTTCTACCTGGTATCATATAATAAATGCTCATGTTGAAAGTTCTGATGTAGGAGGAGCAGCACAAGAGTTCCAAAAAGTGAGTAGTGATACAAAGCAAAGCAAAGAGGTCTTGAACACAAAGGAATGTTTGCTGAGGAAAATTGTGAGCTCTTATGTGGCTGGGTAAAATATAAAGATGACGCACTGAAAGAAAATGTCAGCGTGCAGCAACTCAAGCAGCAGACAAAAGTAAAAAACACAGCCCCAGGTGAAGACAGCATGTGTAATGCTATGCTTAAGTACTTGCTAGGAGGCAGTTTAAGAATTGTATTGAAATTATATAATAATATATGGGAGAAAGAAATACTACCCACAGGGTGGGAGCAAGTAGTGGTTCTGCCAATAAGAAAACCTGGCAAATTAAATACAAGGTCTGATGCATACAGATCTATCGCCCTCACATCATGTGTGGGCAAAATTATGGAAAGAATGAAAAAAATAAATTACAATACTTGGGGGGGAAATGGAATTAGAAACTGTGAATGAAGTGGTCTCAGGAAAGGGAGAGGCACAGTTCATCATGTTACAAGATTAGAAACAGAAAACCTAGGAGGAACAGAGAGTTTCTGACAGTTGTCTTTTTGGACACTGAAAAACATGTGACAGGCTATGGACAGAAGACCTGCTGTATAAACAAGCTGCAACTGGAACAAGAGGAAGAATATTCTGGTGGATGGTGAGAGACATCTTACGTGACAGAACCAGACCAGGCAGGGTGGAGGCAGCAGTGTTGAATATTTATGAATTTACTAATTGTGTTCTGTCAGGGAGTGATATCAGCCCAGCACCCCAGTTACCATTGTGATTCATGATCTATGGGGCAGGACTAAGTATTAACCTATATGCAGACAACTGTGTTGTATGTTCAGTCACCAACGACATAAGAGAACCAGTGAGGTGCTCAGGGAGGTTTCAGGATGGGGAGATATTGTGGGGTTCAACTTCTCACTTGCTGAAACAAAGGAAATGACCTTTACCAACAAGAAGTTTTGGGAAGAATAGAACCTCTGTTTCTGTACCGAACCGATACAGGGAGTTCAAAGCAATACCGTCTCTGAGTTAGACTTGGTAATCTACTCACTTGGACTGTCACATTGAGAATAACAATACTCACTATGAATGAGGATGAATCTGCTGTAAACTTTTGCTGGGAACAACAGGTGCAGATGAGAACACATTGCTAACGCTGCACAGGGCATGAATAAAACCAGCTATAGATTATGGATACCAAGCCTTAAATTCAATTTCTAGATCAACCCTTCAAACATTAGATCCAAGGTGCAAATGCTATGACTTCTGTGAGCTGAAGGGAGCAAGCCAAGAAATGGAAGGTGTGATGCTGACTGGGACTAGGGGACTGTTTAGCATCATCTCTCATATTAATATTTCATATTTGCAATAATCCATATGTGATATGCCATGTTTGGTACCTACAGAAAGGTTGTAATTAGCTAGGAATGATTCTATGGTTTATATGTAGGCATCTTATCTGACTTAGAAATTAGGAATATGTTTGTTTTATGTGTGTTCTAAGTTATTGGAGTCTAAGGCATACCAAGACTGGGTGGCTGTAAAAACATTGTCCTCTTAATGGTCCATTAAGAAAGCTCCCAGCTACGGTGGGACTAGGAAGAAACTTGTTGAATGAGTCACCCAGGCTGGCCATGTGAGTTACCTCCATTTTGATTTGGCAAGGACTCTGAGAGCACAGGAAAAGCCAGAGGTGATAAAAGGCAGTGGCCCCATCTCCATTTTGTCTTCAGTCTCCAACCTGCAGTTAACACTATCCTTTGGAACTACTCTGTTGCACTGAACAAAGGACTGAGACCCACCCAACTGCTGGGTGTATACCAGAGGAATTGGACTAACCTGCAAATTACAGATTCTTCAAGGACTTGCTTTCAATGGACTCTAAATCATTTCTATGTACCTAATTCACTTTGACCCTTTAACATCTCTTTCATTTTGTTTCTTTTTTATATGAAACCTTTAGTCATAGTTACTAACAGATTGGCTGGCAGTGTGGTATTTTTGGCAAGATCCAAGCCTATAGTGTTGTGGGTGATGTGGCTGGCCCTTTGGGGTCAGGAGAATCTATTTCTTAAGAGACCTAGTGGCTAGGTAGGACCAGAGGAGCTGATGTGCCACAAAGTGGGCTGTTTCTATTTTGTTATGCTTGGTGATGACCAGAGTGGGGAATCAGAAGCATGGTTTGTTACTGACTGGGAGACTGGTATAAGTACTACCTGTCAGTGTTTTGGGGGTTTGGCCCCTGGTTTTGCAGCTTGCCCTGATTTTGGCACATTCAGAAGGTTATCCCAGGAGGCTCAGCTCACACCACCCATCAGTGGTTTGGGGGGTTGGCCCCTGGTTTTGCAGCTTGCCCTGATTTTGGCACATTCAGAAGGTTATCTCAGGAGGCCCAGCTCACAGAAGGTAACATTGTTAGATTTCACCATCTGAGAGAAGGCTAATGGAAATAGTGAGGACACAAACCCTAAGCAAACACACACAGACTGTGGGAATTAAATTGACAAACAGTAACAGGGTGCCAGAAGCTCCCACATGCTACCAGGGTCCAACAGTCAGTAAAACCCTTGAGTGAAAAGGAAGAACTGGAAGAAACAAAATTCTTTAGTCTTGGGAAATGAAGCTACAGCTGGGCTGCATCCCTCCAGCTGGGCATTTGGAGTTATACATAAAGCAAAGGGAAATGTGGGACCAGTCAATGTGATGACTCAGGGTTATGAGTTTGTACGTGTCAAATAGCATTACCAAGCCTACTTGAGAGATGGCAGCAGGGTAAAACAGGAAAGGTCTTTTGTAGCTTGAACTGGGAATGAAAAACTTGATGAGACTATCCAATTGTGTGGCTGTGATAACAGCCAAATTGATGGGTGCCAAGTTGGCACTAACCCAGATAAGGGATGCATGCCCAGCTGTGACAGATCTCCTACCCAATTCTGTATTGAATACAGTGGTGATCAGAAGGGAGGCCTTCAAAAGCAGGAATGTCTTTATCTTTGAAATAGTGTTCAGTTAGGTGGACACAGAATAACAGTGCATGTTGGGACACTGGGCAACAAAATGGAATTTGAAATAGTGAAAAATTCCTTAAAAATGAGAAAAACAAAAAAGGAGTTCTGTGACTCTTTTAAAGACTAGCAGGATAAATAAATTTTTTAGTCTTTAAAAGTGCCACAGGACTCCTTGTTTGTTTTCTTGAACTAGACTAACATGTTACCCCTTCGGAACTTAAAAATGAGGAGATTGTGAAGAGGTACATACATAAATGGGACTTCAGAAGTTTCATTAAAAGCAGAGGTGTTCACTGAGCCTGGGCATGGGCCCCAACTGTAGTGGAGAGTGCCCCTTGCCATGCTGGGGAGCTGGGGCTGACACGCACTTTTAAAATTTCCCACCCTGCTGCGCTTCCAGGCCCATAATCCAGGGCAGAGTAGGGCAGGAAAAGCAAACACCATGCGTATGCTTCTGGCAGCTCCCCCTGCTTCAGCAAAGGTAAGTACTCTGTTGGGTGAGGGAGCCTCAGGAGCTGGGCATGGGGAGAGCAGAGGAAGGGACTTGGGTGAACAGGGCCATGGGGCAGCCATGTGGGAGCCAGCCACCTGGGGCATGGGGCTAGGTGGAGGCCCATTAGGAGCCAGCACCATCGGGCTGGGTAGGGGGCATGTGGACCATAGAAAGCCAGCCACAGAGGGCATGGCACCAGGCTGGGGTCTGCTGGATGTGGGGTCCAAGGGAGCCTACCAGTGTGATGCTGGGCCTGGCACAGAGTGGGGGAGCCCCAGGGAACCTGGTGTGCCAGGGTAGGGAACCCAGAATGGGGGATTGAGGGTCTGTGTCCTGAATTATTCTTTCAGGAGCAACACTCCACATTAAGAGAGAACTTAGGTGAGTCAAATCATTAGACTAAATGTTAGACACTAGATGACCCTTGCGGGCCCTTCTGACCCTGTGGTTCTATGAATGGCAAGAACCAGGGACCATAGAGTAGAAAAGGCCAAAGGGTCTGTGAGATATGCCCTCATGGTGTGCTGCATTTCAAGGGCTCACAGGTCACTGTGACATGAATGGGAATTCATATTCACTAGACAGACACAAAAGGGGGGTTGTGCAACATGTGTAAAGGCCAAAAAACAGCTGAGCTTCTACTCTGCAATGCAGGGAGAAAGAAAGATTCACGATAACAAACTGAGCTGCCTCCAGGCGACAGAACAGGACTGAATGGCTTGGCCAGTGAGCATAATGGGAAGGGAGGTAGTAGGAGAAAAGCAGTTCGCTGCTTATTTAAGGATGCAGAACTGAGTAAGACGATACAGAGTTTTGCTTCTCTGAAAACTGCAGTGGGCGTTAGTCACAGGCTCGTGTGCTTCTGAGGCTGCTGTGCCATGAAATGACACAAACATGGAGAATCAGAGCAATGGTGGAGGCAAGGGAAGGTATTTTTGTTGGGTGCTCCAGACCCTGGCAAGAAACCAAAGAGGGGGAATAGTTACTCCCAGGAGGGGGGCAGTGGGAGCCAAAACCAGAGCAGGGAAGCAGGAAGGAGTCCAGGGAAATAGTGACAGTCTGGAAAAAGCAAGCAGGCAGAGCTTGCTGGACGTAGGAGCCCTGGGCCAGAACCCACAGCAGTGGGTGGAGCCAGGTTCCCTATCAGCTCTGGGAAGATGGCAGAGAAGTAGGCATCAAGCGAGGAGCCGAAGACTGCATGGAAGGGCATGTGGACCCCAGCCCCAATGGGATGTATGATGTGAGGACTATCGGGAGCGGCAAGGGGTTCAGAGGTGCTAGGATGCTAGACACTAAGGTCAAATAGGACCAATATGATCATCTAGTCTGAGTGCCTGCACAATGCAGGCCACAGAACATCACCCACCCACTCCTGCAATAAACATCTAACTTATGACTGAGCTACTGAAATCTTCAAATCATGGTTTGAAGACTTTAAGATACAGAGAATCCATCAGCAATTAAGTTGTGCCCCATGAGGAAGGTGAAAAACTTCCAGAACCTTTGCCAATCTGCAGTGGGGGAAGATTCCTTCCTGACCACAAATATGGTGATCAGTTAAACCCTGAGCATATGGGCAAGATTCACCAGACAGACACCCAAGAAAGAACTCTTTGTAATAACTCAGAACCCAGCCCATCAACTGTCCCATCTTAGGCCATTGGCATATCCACCACTAGTAGTCATAGATCATAAATTTCCAAACTAGACTGTCCCATCATACCATCCACTCCATAAATTTAACAAGCCCAGTTTTGAAGCCAGCTAGGTTTGTTGTCCCCATAGCTCCCTTTGGAAGACTATTCCAGAACTTTACTTCTCTGATAGTTAGAAACCTGTGTCTAATTTCAAGTCTAAACTTCATGATGGCCAGTTTATATCCATTTCTTCTTGTGTCCCCATTCGTGCTGTACTCAATTAATTACTTTCCCTCTCGGGTGTGACACTGTCTGGGTCTAGGGCAGTGGCTGTCAAACTTAGGGTTGGGACCCAGTACTGGGTCACAGATCTTCAGGTAACGGGTTACAGAACCTGCTGCTGCCCCCACCAAAAGACTGAAATGCATTGTTCAAAGATGTAGTTATTGCGTCGTGACCATCAATTATTTTTTTCAACTGGGTTCTGGGAAAAAAGTTTGAAAAACCAGTGGTCTAGGGGACTGTTTATGACTATTTTTCATATTAATATTTCATATTTGCAATAATCCACATGTGATATGCCATGTTTGGTATCAATAGAATGGCTGTAATTTGCTAGCAATGATTATATGGTTTATATGTAGGTGTCAGATCTGTATCAAAAATTAGGAATATGTTTGTTCTATTTATGTTCCAAGTTATTTGATTCTAAGGCAATCCCAGAGTGGGTGTCTGCAAAACCATTGTCCACTTAATGACCCATTAAGGGAGCTCCCAGTTATGGTGGGCCCAGGAAGAAACCTGTTTGATGAGTCACCCAGACTGACCAAGTGACTCAACTCCCATTTTGATTTGGAAAGGATTCTGAGAGCATGGGGAAGGCCAAAGGTTATGAAAGGCAGTGACCCCATCTCCATTTTGTCTTTAGTCTTCAGTCTGTGTCCAACCATCACCCTCCTCTGGAACTATTCTTCTGGGACTGAACAAAGGACTGAGACCCACCCAAGTGCTGGGTGTATACCAGAGGAAATGCACTAACTTGAAAACTATGGATTCTTCAAGCATTTGCTTTCTATTGACTCTAAATCATTTGTATGTATGTGATTCACTTTGACCCTTTCAACATCTCTCATTTTGCTTATTTTCTTTTTATATTAAACCTTTAATTGTAGTTACTAAAGAATTAGCTGGCAGCATGGTAATTTGGCTATGATTCAAGCCCATATTGTTGTGAGTGAAGTGGCTGACCCTTTGAGGTCAGGAGAACCTATTTCTTTAAAAGACCTAGTGGCTAGGTAGGGACCAGAGGAGCTGATGCGCAATAAAGGGGCTGATTCTATTTTGTTATGCTTGATGATGACCAGAGTGAGGAATCAGAAACATGTTTTGTTACTGACTGGGAAACTAGTTTCAGTACCACCCATCAGTGGTTGGGGGATCTGGCCCCTGGGTTTGCAGCTTGCCCCGATTTTGGCACATTCAGAAGGTTATCCCAGGAGGCCTGGTCACATCTGGTATTTATCCCTCTGATATATGTATAGAAAGCAACCATATTTCCCCTCAACCTTCTTTTGGATAGACTAAACAAGCCAAGCTGTTTACGTCTCCTCTCATAAGGCAGGTTTTTTCCATTCCCTGGATCATCCTTGTAGCCCTTCTCTGCACCTGTTCCAGTTTGAATTCATCTTTCTTAAACACAGGGGACCAGAAATGCACACAATATTCCAGATGAGGGCTCACCAATACCTTGTATAGTGGTAGTAACACCTCCCTGTCTCTACGGGACATACCTCACCTGATGCATCCTAGGACTGCTTTAGCTTTTTTCACGGCCACATCACACTAGCCTCCCATCGTCATCCTCCTACGATCAACCAGGGTGCTCAGGTCCTTCTTCTCTGTGACTTCCAACAAAGGCCTCCCCAGCTTACAGCAAAAATTTTTATTAGTCCCTGAACACAGGACCTTGCACTTTCCACTATTAAATTTCATCCTGTTCCTATTACTCCAGTTTAGAACATCACCCAGATCTTCCAGTATGATATTCCAGCCCTTCACTGTACTGGCAACCCCTCCCAACTTTCTGTCATCCACAAACTCTCATTATTATTTTTCATATTAATAATATTTCAAATTTGCAATAATCCATATGTGGCCTGGGTCACAGCTCATTCCCACTTTTTGTGCCATTGTCAGTTGTGAAAAGGTTAAATAAGATTAGTCCCAAGACCAATTTCTGACCAACTCCAGGCTGATCTGGTGCAATCTACCTTTCATTTCATTCCCAGATATAGCCACAAGGAGGAACTCAGCAGCGAGTGACCGATAATGGTGAGGCAGGGATTGGCAGTTGGGGAGTAGGTGAAACCAGGCAGGGCCCAGCCAGGGCAAGAGCCAGAGAGGGTACCAGGAACAGGAACAGTCCCTTCTGTCCCAGCTCTGCAGCCTCCCACAGTTTTCTTAGTGCCCCTCACTCCCAACCCCAGCCCCTGCTAGCCCAGCTCTGGGGTCCCCTACAGCTCTCTCAGTAGCCCTTATTCCTGACCAACAGCCCCTGCTAGCCTGGCTCTGAGCTCCCCACATAGCTCTGCCACTACAGGACTCCTCTGGATTCACAGCTCCTCTCCAGGATCTGGGCTGGCATGAGGAATGGGGATTTCTGAATTGGCAAGGCTCATTAATCCTAACAATGTGTTAGAGCAAGAACACAAGCAGCAGCTAATCAGCATCCCACCCCCAATCCCAGTCCCAGCCCGTCTGCACGTGGGCAGACAATAGGCACCAGCTGCCCAGTCCCGCAATCAGAGAATGGCCCCAATCAGGAAAAAAGATGCCTAATTGCAGCCAGCTGGAGACAGGCCCCCACCCTACCCCTAGCCGGGGGCTCTTCTCGGTGCCCCTCCTCCCTGCTTCATTCCAAACTGCACCCCATGAGTTGCCCTGGCTGCAGGCTGGAGGCTGCATCTCAGGAAGGGGGGACAGAACAGTTGGAAACACCTGGAACTGAGACCTGAGGATGGAGCAGGGAGGAGACTGGTTGTTAAGGCAGCTGGACCAAGGAAGGACCAGGCAAGAACCAAGCAAGGCAGGGAGGGGCTGGAATCTGCCTATGGGGTGAAGGATTATTTTATCTCTGAGTCCCTGGCACCTGCTCCTCCCACCCCCAGGCAGCAGCTAGAGGGTCCTGCTCCCCCAGTAGTCGGTGGGTGAGGCTATTTGCTAGATGGGGGTTTGTTCTGGACATGCCCATGGTGGCTAGCTTTAGGGCCAACCTGGCTTGGGGCCTGGCCCATCTGATCACTGGGCAGCCCCTGTCCTTGACACCTGTCCCTTGACATGCCCATACCAGTTTCTGGCATGGCAGAACTCTTTTGTCCCTCTCCTTGTGGGAGACCCACCAAAGGCCATTGTGGTGTAATGCGGACACAGGGCCCAGCAATGGCAGGTAACACCCTCATGGTCCCTGGCTAAAGTCAGCCAAAGGCTAGGAAGGGACTTTCTCTGGTAGTCAATGGCAGCTGGATCAATGTTCCCTCTAACTACTTGTAGACTGTGTGCACAAACAATTTCTTTGTGTGCACAAAAACATTTCTTTGTGAGCACCAATATTAGCACTATTGAATTTTTTTGTGCACACTTTATTTTGTTGTGTGTGCAGGGTTCATGGCCTGTGTGCACGCGCACATGTGCACAGCTTAGAGGGAACAGTGCTGGATGGGTGGTCTGGGTCCTGCCCCACACGGGGAGTGTCCAGCTCACCCCTGCCCCACTGCCATTGGTGGGGCATGAACTCACCCACTAATGCAGAGGCAGTGTCAGCGAGGGATCAGGCACTGGGTTGGGACTCAGCAAATCTGGGGTCTAGTTAGTCTCTGACACTGACCTGCTGGCTGATGGTGGGCTTGTCCTATTGCCATATATGCATTGCCTACTCTAGGGGTGAGGAGAGGCCTTCATCCCCTGATGCCACTGGCCTGCCACTTCTTGCTGCTGCTCTAGTCACTCTGAGCATGGTGTAACAGCACTCAGAGCAATTCCTGACTCCATGTGACCTTGGATGAATTATCCCCTTTAGTGTGCCTCAGTTTCCCCTGTGTAAAGTGGGGCAGATGCACCATTCTGCTTTGTGAGAACTGTTAAATGCATCAGCTGGAGGCAGCCCTGATCAGGACTTCACTCCCTGCCACTGAGCTGTGATCTGTGGAGGCCATAGTCCTGACTTATGCTGGGGGGGTGATATTCCTGCCACGTTCTAGAGGGGTTGCCATCTTAATCTGTATGTGGCAAAAACTACAAAAGTCCACTGGCACTTAAAAGATTAACAAATTTCTTTGGGCATAAGCTTTCTTAGGGTGCAGCTGATGAAGTGGGTATCAGCCCACGAAAACTTATGCCCAAAGAAATTTGTTAGGCTTTAAGGTGCCACAGGACTCTCTTTGTTATTCCTGTCATGTGTGACCCCTGCCTGCTTCCCACAAAGACTTAGGGCCATATTGGTGGTGCTCCTCCTTTGAGCTGAGCAGCTAGAAGAGAAATTGCTGTGACGAGTCAGGCCTGTTCTTTGGTGCACTCCTGTGTATTGACAAGGATGTTCAGAGGCCTGCTCCCCTGCATGCGGGACAAACATCCAGTTCAGCAGTCCCTAGGCTGCCCCCCCAGTCAGTCTTGTGCCCAAGAAGTACCATTGCTGCTCCCTCCCAGGGCAACACTCAACTGTTCTATTTACTTCACTTTTTCTGCTCCCGGATACCCCACGGGTTACCATACCCTCTCTTAGCCTCTGCATTTGCTACAGTCAGGCAGCCCCTCAACCCATGTGGTTTAGCTTCCGATCTGCCTTGTGCCCCAGACATGCCTTGGGTGGTGGCTTCCCTTGTTTCCAGCTATCACAGGGCCAGTCCACCCATAGAGGCGACCGAGGCAGTTGCCTAGGGTGCCAAAAATGAGGTGGCACCAAGTGGCTCCCCGCCTGTGGTGTGGATCCCCACCCTTGGCCACATCTCTGCAGCAGCGGTGCTGCTCCCCATCCACAGCTGGATCCGGATCCCTGGCAAGGGCCAGATCCTGGCAGCAGCATCGCCACTCCCTGCCCACAGCTGGATCCCTGCAGTGGCAGCGCCACACCCTGCCCTTGGCAGCCCAGGCCCCCTGCAGCCCATGTGGCCATCACATATTGACATGGGGGGGGGGTCAGAGGCAGGAGTCATTGGGAGGGTCCCACTGGCCCTGCTCCAACGAGCACAGTCAGGCCAAAGGAGATGCTGGTGGAGAGGTGGTCAGGTTCCAGGAGCCCATGGTGTCACCACAAGGGACAGGCCATGGCGAGTTAGTTACAAGGCACCGGTGAGGCAGGGCAGGGCTGGGTGGCGTATAGCAGAGCAGGAGGGCAGCAAAGTGGGGTGGACTAGGTCCAAGGATGAAAAACACATGGAGAAGATCAGCACCCCATCCTTTTACTCATGGCTGTCCCCAGCAAGACAGGGGATCCCAGCACATTCCTTTCCCTTCCCTGGACAAAGGTAACCACAGACCCCGTGCAGCCCTCAGCATGTTTTTTGGGAAGGAGCCTTCCTTTCTCCAGGCCAACTTGCTTTCCCCTGCCAGTGCCAGTGATGAGGCAGCCTCTTAGGGGGCTGGCTGGTGGGGGTTGGGTGGTGTCACTGAAACACAGTAGAGGCTTGCAGTGGCCTGGTACGGCCAAAGTGTGGTGTTTTGGACTACCTAGGGTCATTGGGGTTGCCACAGGGATAAATGGGAGGGTTGTTTTAGTGGTAGGAAAACCAATCTGTCTGGTTCCCTCTGCTCTCAGTTCTCTTTCAATAAAGATTCCATACAGAGGTCTGAGCATGCTACCTCTCATTATTGGATTTAAACCCACTTAAAATGTAACAACTGAGGGCAAGGATGGGATCTGAATTCCCCTTGCCTATGTTTACTCCTTCTTTTGTCTCCTACCACAATGCCCCTCTGGGTTCTTATCCAAGCATCTTTTGACTACATGGTTATTGCTGGCCCAGTCCTGCTTCTTTCCTTGCAAAACTGTTCCTTCCCAAGGGCACAGACCTTCTCTTACTATCCATTTAGCAAGGAGAGTGGGGTTCTCAACTAGCTTTCATCCCTCCTGGTCCATTTCTCAAGCTTTCCTGACATCTATCCTTTATTATAGCCTTTGAACCTTTTATGTTTTCTTTTAGAAACTTGATGATGCTCCCTCCTGTTGAGGGCATCATCGAGGCACCCCCAGTGCTGCTCCCTCCCATTGAGAACACCATTGGAGTACCCTGGGGCAAATCACATGACATTGTTGCCCAGCTTCCCGCAACGCACCCTCTCTGAGTTCAGGGGAGGCCAAGCACACCCTCTGTGCTTGCCAAAGGTGTAGTGTACAGTCTACGTGTTCACTGAGACAAATGTACATTTTTCTGGCCCTTGGTGGAATATTTAGGACATACAATTGATGCTGATGGTCTCTAGAAGCCTCCAACCAAGGTTAAGGCTATCATGGACACTCCACTTCCTCAGAATGTAAGTCAGCTTTGCTCTTTTTGATGGTTATTTATCTATTACGGCAAGTTTATTCCACAGTTAGTGACACTCCTGAAACCCCTACATGAGCTCCTTGGGCCAAACAAGGGCTGGAGCTGGACTGAAGCCTGTGATGCTGCATTTAACAAAGCTAAACTCACACTGGTAAACTCTAGGGTTCTGACACATTTTGATCCATCTTTACTCCTACAGTTGGACTGTGATGACTCCCCTTATGGACTTGGGGTTATATTGTCACACATTATGCTTTCAGGTGAAGAGAGAACTATCGCTTTTGCTTCACGCACCCTGACCTAGACAGAAACTAACCATGCCCAAATTGAATACAAAGCACTACGCATTGTTTTTCATGTTTGAAAATTACACCAGTACCTGTGGGGAAGAAGTTCCCACTTCTCACTGACCTTCAACCCCTGACATCAATTTTGGGCATTCTATCTTTGACTGCTGCTAGTCTTATGCAACAATAGGCACTGATACCTTCTGGATACACATATGGGATCAAGTATAGGCAATCCGATTTGCAGTGCAACACTGATAGTCTTTCAAGGCTTCCTTTACCAGTATGTCATCAAGATCTGGGTCAGGAAGGAATCTTTTACTTTGAACAGGTGCAAAACATGCCTGTCATAGCTACTCAAGTGAAGAGAGTCACACGGGTTGACCCAGTACTGTCTCAAGTTATGGAGCTTGTGATGCATGGAACATTCTTACCTGACTCCCAGGTCTCACCTGACCTCCACCCCACTCGTCTAGGAGGATTGAGTTATCAACCCAGTCTGGGTAGTTGTTGTTGGGAATGCTTACCATTATCCCGCCTTCATTAAGACCATGTTTGTCGGAACAGTTCCATTCAAGTCACTGTGGCATAGTGCACATGAAAGAAATCACATGGACCTATTTCTGGTCACTAGGTGTAGGGAGGGCCATTGAAGAGATGGCTAGGGTTTGTACCTCATGCCAGAGCATCCAGAACGCATTTCAGTTGGTACCCCTTCACTCGTGGGATTGGCCTGAAAGACCATGGCAACGTATTCATGTTGATTTTGCTGGCCTATTTGAAGGATGTCTATTTTTAATTGTTGATGCCCATTCTAAATGGCCGGAAGTCTCTGTAATGCAGTCCATTATTGTGGAAAACACTACTCAGAACCTACATGGCTTCTTTAGTTGTTATGGTTTTCCAGAACAGCTGGTGAGTGACAATGGACCACAGTTTGTTTCTCAGCATCTTGAAAGTTTTATGAAGGCCAGTGGAATACAGCACATCAGGTCAGCACTGTATCATCCTTCCACCAATGACTCACTGAAAGATTTGTATAGACTATGAAGCAAGCTCTAAAATCTGCAAGGGGACAGTCACCTCTTCAGAAGCATCTGGACAAATTCCTGTTATCCTACAGAAACACGCCACAGGCTACGACTAAAGCGTCTCCAGCTTTCCTTATGATGGCAGTTGCACTCTTGCTTTGATTTGTTGAAACCATGAAAAACATGACAAGTGGTTCAACACCAACAGCAGGACCAGGCCATCAGACCTGCACTAAGAATGAAGAACGGTGCCTGCAGTACTGGATAGCCTGTATTCTCTTGAAACTATGATTCAGGAGCTAAATGGGTTCTAGAAACAGTCATCACCCAGGCAGGAGCTGTTTCCTACTCCGTCCAGACAGAGGATGGCCTGGTTTGGCGCCAGCATGTGGATCAGCTGCTACTCAGTCATACCCACACAGGGGATGCATCTCTAACTGACGTAAGTGACTTCACCCTTAGAGCTGACATACTATTGGGCCATGACACAACTGTTCATGTCTGTCCTGCTCCAGCCACCTTATCAACGCCTCCTGCCTCCTCCCTGGACACAACATGCTCTCTGGTGCTAGCTACCTCTGAGTACCTGTGGTCACACCACCACCACCACCACCACATTCTGGTGTGGGCACACCGGAAGTTCACTGTAATCAACACAAAGCAAGAAGACCTCCTAATTGGCTAGATCTTTAGTTATTGGTGATCTCTTTGCCACAGGGCAGAATAATTCCCCGGGGGTTTGCTGGAGATGGAGCAGTCTACCCTCATTACCTAGGTTACTGTTTACTCTTTCGGGGGGGGGGAGGTCTTTTTCATGGAGGGTGAGGAATATGTGGTGTTTTCAACTACCTAGGACCATTGGGGTTGGGAGGGTTGTTTTAGTGCTAGGGAAACCTGTTTGGTTCCCTCTGGTCTCTTTCACTAAAGATTCCACACAGAGCTCTGAGTATGCTGCCTCTAATTATTGGATTTTAATTCACCGTCCTAAACCATAATAGAAGGCATTTCTGCCACCCCCCCCCCAACCCCCAGGAGGCAGCTGTAGCCACTGCCATTGCAGGCTGTGGGGCTGAGCCTCCGCCTTGGCCTTGATCTATTGTGCAGCATCAAGACCCTTTTTTGCCCAAGCCTTCAGGAGGAAACCTGCTCCTACTCCCAACAGCTGGAGCTGCCCTCTAACCCCACTGCTGAGGGTCTAAGGGTCCTACCCTGCTGACTGGAAGGGAGAGAGCACCACTTGGCCTGTTAGGTCACCCTAGGCTAAGGGCCCGGGAAGGCACCTGGTTTCTGATGGCTGTGCTCATGTGGTGTCCCCACACCTGCTATGGAGGGAAGGAGAGACTGGCCAAGCTGGAAGGACAGATGGAGCCAAAGTGGCAAAGGGATGGAATTAAGTGATGAAAATGAGATGGTGTATATTCATAATATATTCTAATTAAGTTGATGCCTCATTTACATAAGAGGTCTAGATTTCCAGCTTGACACGTCAGGTTGCTGTGGGTCTGGGGGGAACCACTGGGTCTGGGTGTGGTCAGAGCTCCTGGCTCAGCTCTTGACCCCGTTTCTGGATAGTTCCAGGCTAGGCTGCCCAGGAACTCTGGCATCAGGTATGACCTGCCAAGCCAACCATGCGCTATGCTGACACCACCATGGCACAGGGTCCGGAGTCGTGCAGCATCACAGCCTCATCAATCACCCTTGCCCCGCTGGGATGGAGCCCCCAAGGCAGCGAGCCAGCACCCCCACAGGCTCCTCTGCTGGGGACCAGAGAAACAGCTGTGTGTGTGTGTGTGTGTGTGTGTATGGCTGTGAGCTCCTCACAACTGCAGTCACACACAGACAGCTCCTACCCTGCTCCCCATGGTACCCCCTGCTGGGAGAGGGGCTGAAGTAACTAGGAGCACCCTCCACAGCCAGCTTTCTGCCCCACCTCCCATGGTGCCCCCTGCTGGGGGGGGGCAGATTAGCTGAGAGCTCCCCCACCCAGCCAGCTCCAGCCCTGCTCCTGACAGCACCATGTTGGAAGGGGCTGAGCACTGATGGGAGGTTGATCTGGATTGAATCCTCTTCCTCTTCCTGTACTGCAGCCAAGCCATGCTCCACGTTCTTCCCCATGCCACATGTTGCTGCTTCCAACCAACTGTGCCAGCTGTCCTCCATACATGCCAGACTCCAGTGCTGGGATCATCCCCTGCCCACCCCAGCTCTGCCAGCACTTGGGCTTGCAGCAGCAGCACAGAGCAAGTGCAGCCCTTCAGTCCCTCCATAAGCCCATGTCTGGGCCTGCCGGCTCAGTCACAAACACCCATGACGTCGTGGCAGCTGCATCTGTGCCAGGGGCATCAGCACCAGCAGTTGGTGCCAACAAGCAGGCAACCAGGCCAGCAGAGGCAAGGGAAGCTGGAGTCACTCCCCTCTCTTCAGAGGGGCTGGCAGCCCAAGGGGGCATTAACCCTTTAGCTGCAGGGAACCCTGCTGTTGGTGTATCAGCAGTGTGGGCAAAACGCACCTTAGAGTGTGAATTAGGCTGGGTGAGTGCTGTGCCCAGCATGTGGGAAAGACACTCGCTCCGGCTGCCAGATGCAGCTGTGACCAGTTTCACCGAGTGACAGATGGAGGGGCGATCGGGAATGGCAGCTGAAGGTTGCAGGCCCAGCAGCAGGGGTTTCATATGGGGCCCCAGGCCAGGATGGTGAGTCAGCTAGTGAAGTAGCCAGTGCCTGGAGAGAGCGAGAGCGAGAGCATGATGTGCCAGCTACTTGCCAGGACAGGGCAGAGTGTCTTAGGGCAGGCCAAGGGTGCAGCCATGTGTGCTTTCTTCCTGAAGTTGTGGAGCAACTCCATCTTGCTGAGTCCTGCTCTTCTGGGGAGTCTGAGCTACTGCCTTGCTGCAAATGGGGAACAGGGAGACATCTAATTTGGCTGTCCCAGGAGCTTTGGCAGCAGCATTCTTTTCGGTCAAGTTAAACCCTGTGTCACTACACTTGCCCTGTTTCCTCCATAACTGCCAGCGGCAGTGAGAATTAGAGGATAGAAACCTGAATTCCTGTTTACTCAAGCTGGCTTGTGAGCTGCTCGCTTAGAGTCTTATTCTTGCTGACACTGAAACATATGAAGTCACGTTCCCATTCTTCTGCTGGGGTTTCACAGTTTGCAGTTCAGATTGTTGGGGATCCCCCTGCCAGCAATAGCAAGGAGCCCCAATCCCTCACCATCCTTGAAAGCTCCAGGCCTCCCTTGCCTGCCAGCTCTGAGTCCTTATCTGCCCCCTTGCTATCTTGGGGTCCCCCTTGCCTGAGGGCTGAAACAGTAAACATCCCGGATATATCTACAAGTCACGGATTCCAGGATCTCCATGACAATCTCATCCTTATTCACAACCCGTGCTGGCTGGATGCACGTGCCCTGTCAACCCACCCTTGAGGCAGGCAGCACGGGCGAGAGCCAGGGTGGGGTCATGTGGAGCAGCCTCCTACTCACTTGTCAGCTGTCACTAGCATGCTGCACTGCTTGGCTAGAGGAGCGCTGTGTGACTTGACTGGCAGTGGTGGGAGCCGCACTGACAGCAAATGCTGAGTTGCAGGCTGAAGCTGATAAAGTCTGGGAAGCCCCAGGGTTGCCAACTTTCCAGCTCCAGGCTCAGGAACCCGTAGAGCCTTAGGCCCATTGTCTGGGTCCCCATAGTTTGGGCTAGCTCACTTTTCTAAACCATGTGGGGAAAAAGCCCTGAGCTCTGGAGCATGGAGTCAGGCCCTCTGGCCATTCTATGCCCTTCATCGGGGTAACATGCTGGAGGGACTGGCAGGTGGTAGCCCATCACAGCCTTATTTAGGAGCATGCTGACAATGGCTCTGTAGGGGAAGGAAGGCACCAGGGTGCACTCTCAGGACAGGGACAAGGCACTGAACTAGGAACCATGAAACCCAGACTCTTTTACTGACCAAGTGGAAGATCCTGGCCACGGCCCATTCCCTCTTACCCTTTCCATCTACTCTGTCCCCACTGTGAGCTGGCAAATCATGGCCTGTCTGCATGTGTCTGTGTTTCACCTGGCTCCGGGGCCCTGCTCATGCCCTGCCCCCTCCAGCACTGTCCTCTTCTTGGGAATCTGGGATATGGAAACCCTAACTGAAATCTTCCAAGACACGCTGTCCAAGGCAGTTTGTGCTTCACAGTCTGACCTGTGCCAGGGTCCCTGTGGTTGGTCAGGTAACCCTGATTCACCCTCTCCTCCAAATTCCAACTCAAGGACCCTTCATTCAGCAGCCAAGCTGTGCACTATCCTAGTCATTCCTGCTCTGCTCTGCCCTGAGCCTTCTGACCATTTTGGCTCACCCGATCTGGGCTGTCGTCAGCCCCAATTCCCTTCTCCCTGGGAGAGTTTGCTTCCCTGCAGCCTCCATCTCCTCTCAGCTTCTGGGCCTCACACAGGCCCCTCCTGGTTCTGTCTTGCTGAGCCTCAGCTTATTAATCGCTGCTCACTGGCTCCTCCTCCAGGTGCAGCCTACTCAGTGAGTTGGCGCACCTAGCCACTGTTACTTCATCAGGCTTTTGTGCAAGATGGACACCAGCCCACCCCAAGTCAGTTTTCGGCCAGTCAGTGCATGCAGAGCTCCCGTAAACTATTCAGCTTTCCCCCTGGTTCTTGAAAGCTCTGGTGAGCGCATGCGCCTTCATAAATCACCTTCCTCCAGTGCACGAAGCGTGCATCAAACATAACCATTCATGCTCATCTTCACAACTGTCTGAGTAAAATCAAAGGATTTGAAGATGCCCATAAAGCCTCTGTTTCCTTGTGGCATTCATTTACAAAGCAAAATCTTGGTGCCAGTCAGTCCACTGGGAAGATTTGCCAAAGCTGGAAATCTGCGGCACTGAAGAGTAGCACTTCTTAAGGAGATTATGCAACCTTTTTGCTCTGTTCCTTCTTTCCTGTTCTTTGCTTACTCCTTACACCATGTATTGCTCTTCCATAGTGGATAGGAACTGGGCATGGAGCCACTTGATGCACCTCAGTGAGCTCATCACAAGCCCCCTCAGTGCTCTGTTCCTTATGGCTGAGCTGCCCCACACAGTGCCACCTACTGGATGAACAGAACAGAGCCATTAGATCCCATTCCCTCATCCACTTTGAAGTCTATATAGCTGTAATGTGGGTCACCCCTGCTACCACATCTTCCTTTTGTAGACTGAAGTAAAATGGGCAAGAGACTGGGTGGATAGGAGGCTTTCTCCATGCTCAATGGCTTGTGCTTTCCTGAGCAATGAGAGAGGAGGGTTGAAAGCTAGAGAAAGGCTCAGACACCATTTCAAGCCAGGTTAGAAGGGAGCACACCTGGGTTGCTGAAATGAAGGCCTGATTCAGCAGAAAACCTCCCTACTCTTTGGGGGCAGGAGGCCACACTCATCCCAGGACACCAGTGTGTCTGGCCACAGGGCAATGAACCAGGCTCTAGCCACATCCCTGGCTACCTCTGTGGCCTCAATTTTTTTGTAGGCAAGATTCAAAAAGGTGTTTAGCCTCCTAGTTTCCATTGGCTTAACCCACTCTGTGCCTCAGTTAACCCAAATGTGTGCAGACATATGTATGCACAGACAATTTCCTAGTTCCGCCTCAGTTACCCTAGACGTGCACACACCCATGCACATGGACAATGTTTTCCTACATCTTCAAAGTGCCTGGTACCAGACAATGTTTTATCAGCCATATGTGGCACAGATCTCTTAAGCTCTTTGCATTGACCAAGTGCTTGGCATACAGCGGCAACATTAATGCACACTGCCTGGCTCCATAATGCTGACCCCGCAGGGAAAGGCTGAAGGGAGCCAGGCCCTTCATCACATCAGGCCTACAGAAAACCCAGGAGCACAGAAAGAGTTTTGCTGTTCCCAGAAAGGCCCTCCAGTGAGAAAAGGGAACCAGTTTCCCATTCCACAGCTGGGTCTGTGTTGAGAGAGAAAGGCATTTAGGTCTCTCCACAGCATCCTGCAAACAAACAAGTAGGGATAAACACCATCTAGTGTCTCAAATGTTAACGTTGTGTTAGAAGGTGCTCTCCAGCTGCCTAGGTACTTAGCATGCCAAGGGGTGCAGGATTCTAGCCTCTTGCCTGCAGCAACTTTGGGGCACTCTGGTTTTGACCCCTTGCTTGGAGTAAAATGAGCAGGGCACAACTAGGGCTTGTTTCCCCGTATCCTGGGAGGTGGTGTACCTTTAGTGCAAGGTTTCTGGAGCTCTGCCCTATGCCAGCAGTGGGGTTCTTGGGTCACTACAGGAGCCAATTCCAACTACCACACTGCAGAATAAAGGGCAACTGGAGAGGCCAGCAATAGGCTCGGCCAATTTGTCATTGTCATCTTGGCACCTGCTGCTACTTAAGTGACAGCTTCTGGCACACCCCAAGGGCTGCTTGGCTGTAGGACTCCACCGACCCATCCCCCATAGCTGAGATAAACCCTATTTGTATTTTGGGGGTATCTAAAGGCCAGGGCCTAGACTAAGAGGCAGGCCCTGTCCCAGGGTGTCTCCCCCCCATCCCCCCAAATGTAACCATGACCAGCTTATCCGATGTGGTCCCAGTGTAGATGAAGGGGCCCTTGCTTCAAGGTGTCATCTTTTTGCAGCAGTAACTTAGGGTCCTTGGTTGTCCAGGGTGCAAAGTGCTTTGTGGGGCAGCAGAGGATTAGGGACTTCAACTTTTCCCTCTTCCCTGCCCATATTTTTTTTCCCCTGTAGCCTTTATGTGAAGTGTCCTGAAAGATTCTTCATGAGCCTGCAAATTATTTCCATAGCCAGAGCTGTTTTGACCGCAGGTTACACACTGGGTTTGGAGGGGACATAAACCCACAGGTGTCACATACACCAGTGGTTCCCTACCTTTTTTCTGCTGTGACACACCTTGATACCTTCAATTATGTTGCAGCACACCACTATTATAAATCATGAATATTCAAATTAACTCAAGAATATTAAACCATGACACCAAAGATCCCCCCCCCCCCCCAATTTGTCATACACTAACTTCTAATGCAGAGATTTCCCACGAGCCTGAACTGTGGTTTCTTGTGATTGTGACTGAAGGTGCCAGACAGGATGTGGGTAGGCAGGCAACAAGCTACTTGCCAACCACCAGCACCAGCTGCTAGAAGTGCTGCAGCTTTGTTCTTTGGCGCTGTGCTGGGCACGGTCCCTGGATCTTTACAGGGCAGAGCAGATGCAATTCCTCATGGCATGACTCTGAGAAATAACCAGCTGAGGGGGGCATAGGGACCACTACCTTGACTGCCTACGGAGCTCTTAGATCACATCAGGTGCCTGAAAGACTGTCAGCCAACTCTTCCAAGTGAGGTTGAGGACACACATACCTCAGCACTTCACTAAGTGAGACAGGGTCATCTAGAACACAAGAAGGGATTTGTCCTTTCCCTCTCCACCATGATGCATTGTCCTGGACCTGGAGAGTGGCAGCCCCTGTGCGATTGCATTGCTGAGCTTCTACCCTGTTGGGGAAACCCTTGCTCCAGGAGAGTATGAGCCTGCTGCCTTATGGCTGGCCAGGCAGCATTTCCCTCACTGGCCACCCTAAGCCAGAGCTTCAAAGCTCCCCAGCCAGCTCAGACCTGCAGCAGGATGGGACAGGGGCAGCAAGCTTGATCCAGTGCCCAGGGAAAGGCCCAAGGCAGGTGAAAAGCCTCAACAAATGAGCCAGTAGAGGCAAAGAAGACAGCAACCCAATTTGTGCCCTGCCTACCGCACCGATGACACCATTCTGGGCTGGGTGAAATCCGGATGAGGGCTGAGCTTAAACCTCCTTCAGAATGATGTGTTCCCCCATCTGAGAGAGGTGCAACACCCATAAAAAGGCCACAGCGAAAGTGGTCGGTTTGTGCTAGCAGAGCCCAGGAGGGCAATGGCTCACCACCACAAACTGACACCACTGGCCAACTTGTCCAGGCAGAAAATGGCTAACCCTGTGGTTTGATGATGGATGCTCAGTGGGCCCCAAGTTTGGTCCCTTTTAATTTTCTGGATTTCATCTGCAGACTCCTGTTTCTCTCCAAGGAGCACATGCTAACGACAGGCCTGCAGGCTCTCTCCTCAATTTTAAAAGGGATAGCCGTGTTAGTCTAGTCCAGTGAAAAAACAACAAGGAGTTGTGCGGCACTTGGAGACTAAGATTTATTTTTTGCATGAGCTTTCGTGGGAGAAGATCCCACTTCCTCAGATGCTTCGAAGATGGGTGAACTTACAGAAAGGAATGAAACTAAATGCAAGGGGGTGTAAAACATAGGATCAGGTCATAAAGTAACAGCAAATCAGAGCAGTTTACAGGTGCAAACCATGGGAAGCCTGAAGTCAAATTACCCTTTGACACTACAGTACAAATCAGGGATAGACGCATCACCACCACCCTATACCGAAAACCTACTGATCGGTATAGTTACCTACATCCTTCGAGCTTCCATCCTACACACACCAAACGATCCATTGTCTACAGCCAAGCCCTAAGATATAACCGCATCTGCTCTGATCCCTCAGACAGGGACAGACATCTTGAGGCTTTCTATCAAGCATTCTTGAAACTACAGTACCCACCTGGGGAAGTAAGAAAACAAATTGACAGAGCTAGACGGGTTCCCTGAAGTCATCTACTACAGGAGAGACCCAAGAAAGAAACCAACAGAACACCCCTAGTCACCACATACAATCCTCAAGTCAGACCTCTGCAAAAGATCATTAAGGACCTACAGCCTATTCTAAAAGACGATCCCCCTCTCTCTCAAGCATTAGGAGACAGACCACTCCTTGCTTATAGGCAGCCCCCTAATCTTAAACAGATACTCACCAGCAACTACAGATCTAACAATAGGAACATTGAAGCAGGCACACACCCTTGCAAAAAACCACGCTGCCAAGTCTGCCCACATATCTACACAACAGACACCATCATAGGTCCTAATCAAGCCTGCTACTCCATCAAAGGCTCATTTACCTGCTCATCTACTAATGTGGTCTATGCCATCATGTGCAAGAAATGCCCCTACACCTTATATATTGGACAAACAGAACAATTGCTCCGTAAGAGACTGAATGAGCACAAAGCTGATATCAGAAATCAAAGAACAGAGAAACCAGTTGCTGAGCACTTCCATCTTCCTAATCACTCAATGATGGATTTGTTAACAACTGTCTGTACCTGGGACATCAAGACTTCAGAGAGAGACAGCTGAACTCGAATTAATATGCAAGCTAAATTCTGTGAAAGCAGGACTTAATCGAGACTATGGGTTCTTTTCCCATTACAAAGGGTAATTTGACTTCAGGCTTCCCATGGTTTGAGCCTGTAAACTGCTCTGATTTGCAGTTACTTTATGACCTGATCCTATGTTTTACACCCCCTTGCATTTAGGCTCTCTCCTGCCTTCCTGGTGCCACAGCTCCACACTGCAAGGCCTTCTTGTCTTCACAGGCTCATTCAGCCCTTGGAGATTGCCTGGACTACTGCAGCCAGGGGCTGTGGGATAGGCACACCCATCCCCTAGGAGAGAGACTGAGACAGGCAATCTGCCAACCAGCTTCATTAAACCAGTCAAGATTCCCCACTAGTTACAGGCTGTCAGCCTTGAAGAATCAACTAGACAAGGGGTCTCAAACTCAGATCGCAAAGGCCACATGGGGACTAGCAGAGGGCCGCATAAGGATTAGTAAATTAGCCCAAGGGCCACACCACTGAAATCTTTCCATGCAATGATATTGCAAATATCAGTAATGATCATGTCCTTGCAGGCCACAAGAAATAGCTTTAGGGGCCACATTTGAGACCCCTGAACTAGACTGTTGCCATGGGGAAGCACACCCACTTCTAACTGCATTTCACTCCAGCTTCTTAGGACAAGCATCTGTTCCTGAATACTTGGTGGCTACTTTGATATCAAGTGGGTGGTAACAGCTGGATAGGAAGCTGCAGGACCAGGGGGAAAGCAGCAGCATTTCCTGGAATATTATCTCCTCCTCCCACCTGCAAGGATCTGGTTAAGCCCCAAGGAATTTGTGATGTCTCCCAGGGGTCAGTCTAGACCAGCAGTCTCAAACTCAAATCACCATGCAGGCCACATAAGGACTAATACATTAGCTCGAGGGCCACACCACTAAAACCTTTTCGTATGACAATATTACAAACTTTGGTACCAATAGTGTCATTGCAGGCTGCAGGAAATAGCTTTAGGGGCCGCACGTGGCCTGTGGGCCATGTGTTTGAGACCCCTGGTCTAGACCGCTGAACAGCTGCATTTCCTTGTTCTCCACCTGGGGTGCTTTTCACATTGCTTTGCTGTGAGAGAAACCACTCCTGGGCCATGCACACAGCCTCCAGCACATAAATCACTCCCAGCTACACAGCAGAAGAGCTACAGCTGGCTACCTGTGACACAAACTGCAGGGCGACACCAGCAAACTCCCACTCGCAGACCTTCTCCCAGAAGTCTCTCTCGTGCTGCCAGAGGTGCTGGGCAGCACGAGCTCACAGAAAGTCTCCTTTATTAATAGAAAATGATATGCATGAATCGTGTTACCCCCATTTCACTAAACACATTGGTTTAGATCAAACAAGTTTATTAACCAATAGATGTTTCGTGATCACAGGTAACAAGGTATAAGTCAGCACTGGTTACAGGAAGGTAAAACACAACTAGCAACACTTAACAGGTGAAGTAAATACAAATGTGTTTCACCACATGCTCAGCTATCTTACCAGCTGAATTCCTTTCAGACAGGCTTCCTCTCTCAGTCCAAACCCGTTTCTTTGTTCCGCAGGTGTGGCTGCCGTGGGTGCTAACACAAATATTCTGGGGTGACTGTTCCCCGGTCTCATAACCTTTGCTCCTCTTTAAATCTTTACCAGCTGGGATTCAGGAAATAAAGTCTGTGGGGCCATGAACCTCCAATCTTTTCTTTGCCAAGATGTAAGTTTCTCACTCACAGGTCTTTCCTTCCCAAGGATAAACAGGTGATAGCCCTCTGATGGTGTTGACAACTGACTGAGGGGTTGGCTAGCTTGTCTCTGTGGAACTTCTAAGGTGATGGGATAGTAAGTGTGAAAAATCAGAATGGAGATGGGAGGTAACAGGCACCTCCATAAAGAAAAGCCCGACATACTGGGACTGTCCCTTCCCTATACATTTAGGACTTCTGGTCACCCTAAGAATTAGTTTTTGGTTGTCAATATCACATACACCGCCATATGTTTCACCAAGACAAGAATGATCAGCAAATTACAAGCTTTCAAGTGACCCCTCAGAAGGAATACTTCATACAAAATTTATCAGTGTCATGTAAAAAGGGGGGAAGGGGGGAGAGTGTTACAAAGCTGTCTTTAGAAAAATCTAGGTACAAGGTGCCACATGCCTAGCTGGGACAAGGGACATCTACATTTGCAGGTCTCATGTGCATCCCATTGCCTTGATCATGTGGCTGCATCTGAGGGTGAGGAACAGAGATCTAGCTTAAGTATGCAGTTGCACCTTGGCAGCCTTTTGTCAGGCCAGTTAAACGCAGACAGTGGAAGTAGCCAGTTAAATGTGCACAAGCAGAAATTCCATTTCTAGCAGGCTGATACAGGTGCTGTTGTGCTGGAGGGGATTAATGCATGTTTTAATGAAGAAAAGACTTTCAGAAGCATGATCCACAATGAGAAGTGCAAGCAACAGAGACTTTTCAGAAGTGCTAAGCCAGGACCAGGTGGGGAAGTGCAATAGGGCAAATACCACATTCACATCAAAAGCTGGCACACATTCACTCAATTAAAATATTTTAAACCACCTTCTGCCACTTCCCATTCAGCTACAGCCCCTGCCTGACACATGGGGAGTAGAAACAAGTGTTGGTGATTACCAATGCTAGACCTGGTACCATTTATACTTCAGAAGAGGGCAGTTTAGTCTCAAGCTATTGTGAAGATGGGGAGAGAAACCCAAAGTTTCATCTCTAAAAGCCACTGGTAGAGCTCAACATGGAACTGTAGCAGCAGGTGCCCAGCAATCACACAGGAAGCATGGGCCAGGATGTCACATGGTAGTTTTAGAATCAATACGAGGAATTTTTCTGCCCCAGTTACCAGCAGCACCAGGGTACCATGGCTGGGATTTACTGAGGAGCAAATATTTCACTTTTTTTTGGTTGCCGTTATTTTGTTCTGCATGCAAGTTTTGAAGTAATTTGCCAATACACAGAAGAGCATTTTCCACAAATGCTTCAAAGCCTTCACT
The DNA here is from genome assembly GCA_007922195.1 of Podocnemis expansa. Taxonomy (NCBI): domain Eukaryota; kingdom Metazoa; phylum Chordata; order Testudines; family Podocnemididae; genus Podocnemis; species Podocnemis expansa. Next base: position 29,470,685 of record ML681997.1, read on the forward strand.
CCCCCACTGTCCTCCAGCATTGACAAACAGCTGCAAAGTGTGCCCAGAGATCTCACTAAACACAGCACATCAACCCCACCTCTTGAGGGCTCAGCTTCTTTACTTTGCTCACTGGAAATGGGTTGTGATCCACTGAAGTGCAGTCCTAGCACCACACATGGAAACCCCACTTATATTAGGTTGGACAAGCACCTGTCAGGGATTGTTTAAGAGGGTAGTTGGCCCTGCCACGAGTGCAGGGGACTGGACTTGATGACCTCCCATGGTCCCTTCCAGTTTCTATGATTCGTTTCACTGCCTTACAGGTAAGACTAAGAGAAATATTGGCCTGTCCTGCAAAGGGGGTGGGGACACAGCAGGACAGTTAAAAGGCATAGCAGAGACCCCAGTTCATTCCATCTGCACAGATGCTTTTTTGAAGTATACAACAGAGAACCCAGTTGGTTTAGAACAACACTCCAAGTGAAATGCTCAAAAATTACCATTGTCTGAATTGAAGGGGGTTTTGTTCTGTCAGGCATTAAGTGCTGTCTTCCCTTGGTGCAGAAACACCTGTAGTGAAGGATGATTATTGTGCCATTTATTTTCATTTCTGCAGAGAACAGATGACCAACTGTCCACTATTCCAGTGGTTCTCAATCTTCTGCAGGTCACAACACACTTGGTAGGATATTGCAACTCTACAGGACACCACCCCACCTCCCCCAGGCCAAATCCAACCATCTTCCCAGCTCTCCATGACACACTTACCCCTATGTGGCAACACAGTGCTTGAGAACCACTGCACTATTGAACAGTATTCTTGAGCCATTAACTTAGTATGCTATAGCCAGAGATTGCAGGACCTAGAACACGGTTTTACTGACATTTTTAGGTCTGTATGGTTTCTCAAACATCATGGCTTGTTATGCCAGTCATTCCTGTGTAGTAATTTCTGGATGTGAAGCCCTTTACCTAAACTTAAGTTGGAGTTAGACTCGCCTTCTTCTTGATTCACTCAGCATGACTTCTTTCACAACCACGAAGTATCTAGCACTATGCAATTCAGATCCACATGCCTGAGTATCTGAATGAGATTACTCAACTTAAGCAGTTGTCTATGATATTAAACTGGGAATGCTGAATAGTCAATAATGAGAAAAATCAACTGGGACCACATTTAAGTATTTACTTTATAATGCTTCCTACTTGAGGAATCCGTACTATTGTTTTGCTATGATTTAGATACCCAGGCAGCCAGGCAATTTTTTTTTTCTTTACTTTGCTAAAATAAAATCAGCACGAAAGCTTTCTATTATTCCTGCCCTCAAACTGTCCACTCCCCGCTTCATGGCACCTTCAATCCATAGGAAAAAGCTTTCAAACTGTGGAATTCTCAGAAACACTGTAAAAACATAAGATACAAGCTTTACAGAAGAGATCTGAATCGATCAATGTAAAAAAGGCTTTATGCAATACATTAAAATATGAGCAAATAGACGACATGTATGCACTTTAATAAGGCTTCCACAGCTCAAATGACAATTTAGTCCAATATGTTTGCAAATACAGACAAAAAACAGTTAGTGTGTCTTTGATCACATCTTGTACCTGTTTCCTCTGCAAAGCTGTAAGATAGCAAAATACCAAGGCCATTAGGTACATCTATACATTACCTTTGTAACTGTGTCTTTTTATATGTCATGGTTTACAATTCTTCCCTGTGGCGTTTGAGAGTCTGGGAAGATTGTAATCTCAAAGAAGGGACCATAGTAAGAAAAAACAAAAATATCAACCCCCCCCCACCCCACCCCCCAGCAAATTGAAAAGAAATATCAAATTTCCAGGGGCTATGTACATGAGTGAGTGCTTCAGTCTAAAAAGAATAAAATCTGTTTCAGGCAAACAAGCCTCTTTTCAAGGGAAGAAGAGATGCTTGATCAAGCACTAACAACAGCAATATTGAACTTTTACTGAAGTCTTTACCTTGGGAAAGAATAAACTGTTCAGCTGTACTGTTTTGCCTCTCTCAGATCCAGCCCTTTAATTGGATCCAAATCCCATATCTTGATATACAAAATCAAGATAAAACCAAGACGACTTCTAATGAAAGTCTCCTTTTATAAATCATTTTCACGCCATTCTTCATAGCTTTACAGATGCTTCACACAGGATACTTTGTATCAATTGTTTTGCCACTCTCATTGGTCCAAATTGGTTGCCTGAATTCCCACCCATCTCCCCTAAATGGTTTTGGAGATCAGAGGACGGGGAAAAAATGGATTAAAACAGTACAAACAACAGAGAAAAAAATTAAAGATTCACCATTTCATAAAGGGGTGCTATAACTACTCGGATAAGTAGTGAATTTTAAAAAGAACACTATCAGGTTTCCCAGGGTCATTTTTTTTTTCTTTTTTTAAATGTACCCTCCACTCCTGGCCTCTTCAATCTGTCTGCAGAGCTCATGAGGATTGTTCAATACAGTAGTTTTACTCTAACCAGCCACTTTAAAAACAATAAAAATGCTGCTGCAGCCCAACAACAGAACCCTATCCAGAGCTGGTGCACGAATTCAGCAAGAGGCCATTTTGCTACGGGAACACAGCTGAGTATGAAGCTATGAGGAAATACTTCATTTTATTATGAAAGACACCTTGACAGTGTCCTTTTAAATACTTCTGTGATAAGCTATTTGAAGGTAATATTTAATAGACTTGGGAAGAGACCCCCTTCCTGGCAATTATGGAAGATGTAAAAGAGGTTAGTGCATTCCTGAAAACAGTGAGAACAAAAGGAAAATCTCTTCACATGACAAAATGTGATTCAACAATGACACATCCCCTTTAGTATCTCTGGTTCTGGTGAAGATCAATTCAAGGTTCCTGAACTGATGAGTACAGTGGAAATGATTTCTGGCTCTTGGCAGTAACATACTGGAGAAAGATGCTATCAAAAGTTGTTAAAATATCCAACATTTCTAAAAACACATTTCACAGAGAAAGACCATGTGATTATTAAAGTTAGGATCATCTTCATGTTTGAAAGTGAAACTGCAAAAGGATGGGTGTCTGAAAGAGCCCCCAAGACAGCAAAGAAGGCAGTTACTTCTCCCCCATATCTCTGTGTTTAAGAGCCACTGGTGGAAGGCTTTCACAGGTAGCCTATAGCTTACATTGTGGAGTACATATATGAAGTCTGAAAAAGCTAGACATTCTTCACAACTAACAAGTTCTTTACTTTCATGCTGTATTGAAAGAGTAATAGTGGATCAAAGACAGGATATCTGTAAGCAGGTTTACGTCTAAAGAGTTACTTTAGGACAGATCAAGATGTTTTTGATCTACTGTAATACAACTTCTTTATGGACAGATGACTGTGGTATGAAATCAGAGAGCAAGAAAACGACAAAATGCCTCTTCCTCAGCTAGAAATGTCTGTCTGTAAACATGATAGATTGTTACTGCTACCATACTTTTACTTTCGTTTTATTAAATATAAAATCTGAAACGCTTTCTTGAAGTCAGGATGTCCCTTCAGTGCAATCTGCTTTGACATAAGGCATTTTGGGGCAGTCATTTCCGAATGGTTTCTGCCTTCTGGAAGAGTCAAGCAACTGTTTAGTTCTATATTCACCTTTGCTTTAATGCCCTACCATGTCAAAATCCTCTTCATTTCTGGTCATTTCTCTGTTGCCAGTGATTATTAAAAAACATTAGTGTCCAAGTAGTCCAGTCCCTGTAAATGAGAAAGTAACACAGAAGATTACACACTTTCAAGAGGAAGTTAAGGTAGGTTCAAATAAATGGAGAAGTATCTTACCTTTAAATCCTTCTTCAGGCATACACACTGAAAAGGAAAGATGCCACATTAGAAACTTCTGATGGCAACACAATTTTAAAGAGAAGAATCAGGTGTCTGAAATGGAGACTACATGCTGTATCCTGAGGCTTTGTAAGAAGTGGGGTCACATGGACCCTGTGCACCAGAGCCAGAATTCTTTGTAGTGTCCATTTACCTGCGTATGCATCAGCCACATGGTGTATCCAAGGTCTTGTGAGGCTAAGTGGGTTGATAACCCTTCAACTCCCTCTTAATGGCAGGAAAGGAGCCTGTAGCAGAGGAAACGGAGGCCAGACTGGAATCCAACCTCTTGAAGAACCTTTGGTTATAGTAAGGAGCCTCCAGGTCTTCTTCCAGTGCAGGCCCCTAAATGGGTAGTGTAGCGAGCAGTATTCAGTGTGGAGGTGGGAGCAAGGGCTCAATGGAAGTCAGTCTCCAGGAGGGCCCAGCTAACTGCCACCATTGTTGGGACGATGGCATAGTAACTAGAAAGGTGTGGATGGAGGGCCACGTGGCCACCCTACACATACACCAGAGGTAGAAGGAGAGTGCACAGAGTGCATCAACTCAGCTGATTCACCTCTGAAGAAATCGTTGATTGATCACAAGTCAAAATATTTCTGCAACCAACCTGTGCTGTCTTTGGCTTCAGTCATCACCTTTGCCCCAGCACCATCTATGCCATCAAGACAATCTGGACTTTTGCACCTGGTTTCATGCACACCTGGCCACTTGACCCTGTTCACACCAATGCCTGCACTCACGTTACCCCACACTAGCTGTGCACTGCTTTCTGGGTCGCTGGCAGCACTGTATCATCGGCAAGCAAATCTCTGCTGCTCTCGCAGCATTCTTCTCTGCTCCAGCTTCTCTTGCCAGTTCTGTTGGCAGCTGAGACTTCACCACAGATGTACTCTGTATTGCCCCATGCACTGGCTGTCTTAACAGCGCTGCCCTTCCCAAATCAGCCCTCCAAGTCGTCCTCTCATAGTCCATTCATTCAACGTACTTCTTTAACTTGCTGATAATATCATGGAAGACTGTATCAAAACCTTTGCTGAAGTCAACATACATCATTTCCATCAGCTTCCTCACATCCACAGAGCCCATCTTCTCATCATAGAAGGCAATCAGGTTAGTCAGACAAGACCTGCCATCGGCAAATCTGTGCTTGACTATTCCTGATCACCTTCCCCTCTTTCAAATGTCTCAATATGGATTCCTTGAGAACCTGCTCCATGATTTTCCTGGGGACTGAGGACAGTCAATGGCACCTGGGAAGGGAGCTGCACAAGCACTCACTAGCAGTGCTGCTTTGGCAGATCCGATGGTCCCAGATCTGACTGTGTATGTAGGTGCATGGCCTTGTCCATGAGGTGCTTCTCAAGATGAAGCTCCCAAGCTTTACAAGTCTCAGGTGAAATGGAGCAGCTGATGGAGCAACAGGTGATGGATGATGTGGGTTTCTTCAAGGCAGCAAAGACAATGTGAATGCTTATCACTCATAGACGAGTGTGTATATGAAAACAGTTTTGAAGCTGGCTTGCCGGGGCACAGCCCCCTGAGGCATGTCAATCTCCCCACAAAGGATAAAAAGCATTAAAACTTACTTGCTGATTGGAAACTATGAACAAATATATACAATAATATCTAATAGAGCAGCTGTTTGGACAAAAAAAACGCTTCTTGGTAAGTAAGAGCAAGGAGGAAGAGGGATTCTGACTCTGGCTATGAAGTAGTAAGAGGGAACTGGAAGGGTGTTGACTCCCATAGCCTCATAAGATCTCGAAAGCAGGATGTGGCCGATGCACAATGCGCATGCAGGTCAACAGACATTACCAAAACCAATTCCGGCTCTGGCATATGGCACACGTGCACACCCACACACAGAATTCACAGAAGGACCAGCACTTGAAGAATTAGAACATATTGCAAGCTTCAACTGAATCTTCAGATGCTGGCTACATGGAAACCTTGGATACTTCTTTCTGCTACTGTGATGTCAGCTCCAAAAATAATTCTCTTGTGCATAACATTTTCTGCTCCAAAAGCATTACTACATGACCATAAATCATTTTTGTTGAAGCAACTAACCACGAAAGAGTATGGTGATAATGTATTTTCATTAAAAAAAAAAAAAAAAAAAACGTTTTTGAATATAATTACAAAATCATCTTTACCTTGCATAACATCATCCATTGCTGCATAATCTGCAATTGGTTCATCAGCCTATAAAACAAGCCAAAAACAGAACTGAAAAAGTTAACTTGAATACTGGAAGTTTATTGGTCATTTTAGCTAAGCAAGAAACTCTGGCAGAGGTGCATTTAAACAGATACGAGAACAGAAATGTGTGTTGCCAAAGGTATCCCAGGGTGGTTTTGGGGGTCAACGCAATAAAAAGGGACTAGAGGCACTTTTCAGGCTTTTGGTTCCCAAATAAGAAATGCATCTTTATTTATGAATGGCCCTTGTGCCTGTGCTTCAGTCCCACTGGAATCAACTAAGTATATGACAACTGAGGCCACCCTATTTTGTTGTGCTGTGTGCTTACAGAGCATGTACGTGCACAGATACAGGAACACTTACCCTGGAATACTAAACAAACATTGTCCTTTGCCCAACTGGCACCTGTTAAACTTACAAGTGCACAGGTTACTATGACACCAGTTAAGGCATTCATTAGTCTTGACCATCAACAAGACCTCCTTATACAACTGAAGATTTTTCTTATCTCAAAAAGGCAGATGAGATTAAGTATGAAAAATTATTCTGAGGTTACGGTTTAGTACTCAAAAGACTTAAGTGTGCAAGTTGAGTGTACAACCTTAATTGTGAGGGCCTTGCGCATATGCAGTACAGAAGCTTTCACATTCATTATACATGTTTACCTTCAGTTGCAGAAAAAATGTTACCACTTCTCAGATACTGTACATCAGACAATTAAAGACAGGGCACGCATCACAGGAGGAGAGTTACAATCGCACATTTCCTGACTCAAGTGCCTAATTGTACAGTCTCAATATTGCATTAGTATTGTGAAGCCCCGAGAAGGAGGTGAAGGCGATCCCCTAGCTGAAAGC